>PISX010011468.1:0-65070 GCA_004024625.1 Mellivora capensis
CCCTGATATGAGGAAGTGGAGATGCAACATGGGGGACTAGGGGGGCAGAAAAAGAAGAAAAGAAACAAGATGGGATTGGGAGGGAGACAAACCATAAGTGACTTTTAATCTCACAAAACAAACTAAGGGTTGCTGGAGGGAGGGGGTCGGGAAAGGGGGGTGGGGCAATGGACAGTGGGGAGGGTATGTGCTATGGTTAGTGCTGTGAAGTGTGTAAACCTGGCGATTCACAGACATGTACCCCTGGGGATAAAAATATGTTTATAAAAAAAATAAAAAATTCTGTTGATTTTATGGTGCCCTAAAAGGTTCTGGTTTTTAGCTGAAGTGCAGTTTTTACCAACTGTTCAAAGTCCCTTATAGTTTCTCTAAACTATTCTGTTTAAGGGCTGGTCTAAAGTCGGTTACTTGGATACATACAAGCCTGAACTTTAAAACTGTTGAAGTCTCTTTGCTAGTACATATGTAAAAGAACCGTGGGAGTATGGAGAAACAGAATAAGTATAAAAAAAAAAAAAGAAACCGCAGAATTTTCTCAACCAGACCCTAGAATGTAAGTTTCATAATAAGGGCAGGCATATTTTGTTCAGTACTATGTCCTCAGCATCTAGAACAGTGTCTCTCCGTTGTGTTGAATGAGTAATCATTCCATCCAAAGTAAAACACTAAATAAGTCTGTTAAGAAACTAACCTGAGTTTGAAAAATTAACAATTGTTAGTGGGAAATGTGTTACCTTTTAACACGTAAGGTGCTGGAGAGTGTCTTGGGTTTGTTGAGTTGCTTATCTAAATAATGACAGCAGTAGGGGCGCCTGGGTGGCTCAGGGTTAAAGCCTCTGCCTTCGGCTCAGGTCATGATCCCAGGAGCCTGGGATGGAGCCCCACATAGGGCTCTCTGCTCAGCAGGGAGCCTGCTTCCTCCTCTCTCTCTGCCTGCTTCTCTGCCTACTTGAGATCTCTGTCTGTCAAATAAATAAAAATCTTCAAAAAAAAATGATAGCAGTAGTTTCACATGCAGATGTGAAAAAATTAGTCTTTAGATACTTTGAACTCATAATTTCTTCCCCCAAAATGGCTTGTTTAGGGCTAATTTGTTTTTTTTTTTTTTTAAGATGTTATTTATTCATTTGAGTGAGAGAATGAGAGGAGAGATGTCAGCGGGAGAAGCAGACTCCCTGCTGAGCAGGGAGCCCGATGTGGGACTCAATCCCAGCACTCCAGGATCATGACCTGAGCTGAAGACAGTCCCTTAACCAACTGAGCCACCCAGGCGCCCCTATTTTCGTATTTTTTAGCAGTTCTTAGCATCAGTTCAGATAATTGGCTTCATTTTTTTTTCCTTCTCAATTTACATGACAAGTAAATTTCCAGAGCTGCCCAATTTGTAAAAATGCCAGTTTTAATGTACCCTAAATTTTACCAGTTTTGGCTTTTTTTTTTTTTAAGATTTTATTTTTTTATTTGTCAGAGGGAGAGAATGTATAAAAGCAAGGGAGCAGCAGGATGAGGGAGAAGCAGACTCTCCCACTGAGAGTCTATCCTATGTCTGAGGTCTGACCTGAGGCAAAGGCAGACTCCCATCTCACCGATGCCACCCAGGCGTCCCTAGTTTTGGCTTTCAAAGTATATTTTATGTCCTTTTATTAAGCAGATTTTGCGATTTGTGTTTTATTCTTCAATTACAAAAATGCATTCCTTTAATAAGCATTTCTAAAGATTACTTAAACCAAAACACCTTTGATGTCTAGGAAGTCAGAGGCACAGTAAAAGCTTCCCAGTGAGTAATTAAATTTTGCTATTAAACTTTAAAAACCAAGCCCTCAATATTGTTGATAGCGTTGTTGGCAAATTGGCGCACAAATACCCTGAACTATTCAACTTAGGGTGCGTATGCCCTTGGGAAACTTTTTTCTGCCCTACTAAATAATCTTGTAGTCATTCATTCTATATACTTTAGGCTTATGGAAGTGATTTATTTATTTATTTATTTATTTATAAGATTTTATTTATTTATTTGTCAGAGAGAGCGAGCACAGGCACAGGCAGACAGAGTGGCAGGCAGAGGCAGCGGGAGAAGCAGGCTCCCCGCCGAGCAAGGAGCCTGATGTGGGACTTGATCCCAGGACGCTGGGATCATGACCTGAGCCGAAGGCAGCTGCTTAACCAACTGAGCCACCCAGGCGTCCCTGGAAGTGATTTTTTTTTTTTTTTTTAAAGATTTTATTTATTTATTTGAGAGAGAGGCAGTAAGAGAGCATGAGCGAGGAGAAGGTCAGAGGGAGAAGCAGGCTCTCTGCTGAGCAAGTAGCCTGATGCCAGACTCAGTCTCAGCACCTTGGGATCACAACCTGAGCTGAAGGCAGACCGCCTGATGACTGAGCCACCCAGGCACCCCAAATCTTTAACTTCTGTAATAGAAAACTTTGACTATAAATAGAAGTAGAATTGTATAATGAACTTCATGTACCCATACGTCAGCTTCAGTAAATCTTGACCACAAAGCTACCTTATTGTTTTTTGTTTTTTTTTTAATATTTATTTGGCAGAGATCACAAGTAGGCAGAGAGGCAGGCAGAGAGGGGGAAGCAGGCTCCCCGCTGAGCAGAGAGCCTGATGTGGGGCTTGATCCCAGGACCCTGAGATCACGACCTGAGCCAAAGGCAGAGGCTTAACCCACTGAGCCACCAGGCGCCCCAAAGCTACCTTATTTATAATCACTGAACATCCTTGTTTGGTATTTTGAAGCAGATTTTAACTCTTGGACCTATCTGATAGGATGAATCTTGAAACAATATACAATAGTAAAGACCAATTACTCCCAGGCAAAGTAGAATAAGATCTGGAAGTCATTGTTATATAAGGCAGATTGTTTTTCATAGTTTGGTACTTCATTAACATATTTTGGTGTCACAGTGATTCTCAATAAATGCTCATTACCTGAGAACCTCAGATCGTCCTCTGAGTATCCCCAGAACTCTTCCGATCTGTTTTAGAGATGTGTACAGTTTTATAAACTGTGTTTTAACAAGTCTAAAGAAACTAGTGTGTCTCTGAGGCTATTCAGTGAAAAAGAGAGAGTGGAATAGTTATAAATGCATCATTTGGAGGATGTAAACAATGAACACAGAGGAAGCTCATGGTAATAAATGAAACCTTAAATATTTTTTGTTACTGTACCAGGGGATTAACCACAAACATCAAGCAGAGTCCCAGATTCTCTATCACTGGAAATATTTTTTAAACTGATGAATTTTACCTTAATGTACAGGTGGCAAGACAAAGCTTATCACCTGCTTTCTCTTTTTTTTTTTTTCCCTCCTGATTTGACCCTATGACTTTATTTCTGGCTTGTCCTAATAGCCTGTTCTGCCCTTGACCTCTTTCTTCTTGTCAGTCCATCCAGTAATATGGTGTTAATGCTTCTAAAATATAGATGTCGTCATATCCTATTTCTGCCCAAATAGTCAAGCATTCTTCTTTGCTTTTAGAGAAAATTCTGCATATTGATACATGTTCAAAATCTTCAGCAATCTAGTCAGAATCTGTAATTTGATTGGTGCAGCAGTCCTGAAATACTTGAGAAAAGAGAAGTTCAGAGAAATTAAATGTATTTCTCAGAGTTAGAGGTCTTCTGAGTTGCTGAGTACCCAGTCTGTCCTTACTTTATTACTTAGACAATAAAGTTTTCAAGTAAAAGTGGAAAAAGCATAAAACATGAATATATTCCATTATATATCATCCCCCATCCCAGACCATAAAGTCTGTCAACAATTTAATGTACCTTTTTCACTCTCCTTTCTCTGTGTGTGTGTGTGTGCATGTGCAAGTTTTAACAAATGGTATTATGTTTGATTTTTTTTTTTTTCACTTGGAGAAGTTTCCAAATCAGTGGTCTGTATTTTTAAAATGTGCCTACATAATATTTTGTAATATGGCTATTTCCTAAATTATTTATTCAGTGACTATTATTGTGTTAATAGTTTTTGGTTTTGGTGCACAGTCTGGCAATAAAATCTTTGCATGTGCATCTGTGTATGTATTTGCAACTGTTATTTTAGTCTAATGTCCCCATTTTTTTCATTGAGAATATAAACTCCTTGATAGCAGGGATTATCTTCTTACCCTGTTTTATAATTCCCTTTAGGATCTAGCTCATTGATCTGAGTAAATATAACAAAGCAAGAATATTTGCAATTTTTGAAGTAGTTACAATGCCCAGTTTCTATCACTGTTTTATTCATTAACGTATTACTGCCATTAGTTTATAACTGGCAGTACACTCAGATGTAGATTGCTCTACTCTAATACCATATTTATTTATTGATTTTGATGTATAATTTCTGCATGCCTCTGTTCTGTTACTTAATTTTTTTCCTCCAAAATTCAAGTGGCTTTATTGATTTTTTTTCTGAGTGTAAGAATAATAAAACCAATATCAGACCAGCTTCACAGCAATGTCTGTGCATGAATCTGAAAATATGTACATGAAAAAATGGCATTTATTATGTTTTTGTTATCTATTTTTTCCCATTTAGTATCAAGATGATAATTTCTAATGGCTAAATAATGCGTTGTATGAGTATTCCATAATTCAGTTAAAACCCTACGCTGTAAAACATCATTGTTAAAGTTTTGTCCATTTACCTTTGTGTACTTACTTAATTGTTTCTTCAAGTTCTTAGAAGTAGAATTCCTTAGTTAAATCATCACATTTAGTAGTGATGGGTTGTAAAAAACCTGGTCTTTTATGTAGGAGGGAAAAAATAAGAGAAACTATTTTCCTCATGAAGCTTAAAGTCCAGTTTGAGGAGATAATGTTCATTTTTGAAATTTCAAAAGAACACTTAGAAAAGCACTTAACAGAATCAACTTTGTTAAACAGTAAATAAAATGTAATACAAAATGCTAAGAGGTTGTAAGAGAGGTTTTCAGAATTAGACGACTTCACAAGGGAAATATATTTAGGATGGAGAAGACAAAAATGCAGAACTGAATTTTTCCAATTAAAAATAAACATTTTCCATAAATAAAATAAACATTTCCCCTTAGATTACAATCTAAGAATTTAGATGTCTTTAATTAAAATGCCATAAATAAACTTGTGGGAAGAATGTAATTATGAAGTAAATTACTTATTAAATTTAAAAATTCAAAAACTCTCCCTGTGGCTTTCATTACAAATAGAGCCATTATAAGTTAAATAGCCAAACATTGTATTATGTTGTTTGAAGCTCATTTATTTTACAAGAGAAGCAGCAGCAAGTATCTGTGCACTGAGTGTTCAAAGCACTATTGAACCGTCAGTGATAAAGTCAGGATTGATTAGGCTTTTGAGGATTGGTCCATAATTGGTCGTAGTGTGGTTCTATCATGGTTTCCTTTGTGGTGGCTTTTTAATTAGATGACCATGGTCTTGAAGAGCCTTAACACGGACACACTTACCCTTCCCTCACTTTTACATTGGCAGGTAGTTGTGTTTACTTTGGCTTGCTTGTTCTTTTTTATTTTATTTTATTATTTTAAAGATTTATTTATTTATTTATTTATTTTTAAGATTCCATTTATTTATTTGACAGAGATCACAAGTCGGCAGAGAAGCAGGCAGAGCGAGAGGAGGAAGCAGGCTCTCTGCTGAGCAGAGAGCCCGACTCGGGGCTTGATCCCAGGACCTGGGATCATGACCTGAGCTGAAGACAGGCCCTAACCCACTGAGCCACCCAGGCGCCCCAAAGATTGTTTTTTTGTTTTTTTTTTTTCCTTCAGATTTTATTTATTTGACAGAGATCACAAATAGGCAGAGAGGCAGGCAGAGAGAGAGGAGGAAGCAGGCTCCCCGCTGAGCAGAGAGCCCAATGGGGGGCTCGATCCCAGGACCCCGGGATCATGACCTGAGCCGAAGGCAGAGGCTTTAGCCCACTGAGCCACCCAGGCACCCTCCTTTTAGGTTTTTATTGAGAACAGATTGGAAATCTAGTTAAGCAAGGGATAAAGATAAGGGAGTTAACTGGAGGAAAGGCAGTTAGACAACTGCTTTGGGTATCTGTTATGTGCAGAACACTAGCATAGCATGGTAAAACAGAAGGGGCGTTAGACCTAGAAATCGGTGTAACCAGATTTCCCAGTAAGTATCTGGAATAAGTGTCTTTCTGGGCTTTCGGTTCCTTTGTCTGTAGATTAGGAATAAAACTAGATCAGTGAGTAGTTCCTAACAGTGTACATTAAAAACACCTGGGGTGGGGCGCCTGGGTGGCTCAGTGGGTTAAAGCCTCTGCTTTTGGCTCGGGTCATGATCCCAGGGTCCTGGGATCGAGCCCCACATCGGGCTCTCTGCTCTGCGGAGAGCCTGCTTCCTCCTCTCTCTCCCGGCCTGCCTCTCTTGCCTACTTGTAATATCTGTCTGTCAAATAAATAAATAAAAAATCTTAAAAAAAAAAGATTTAAAAACACCTGGGAGGCTTTTACTGCTGTCTTTGGAGGGTAGGCTTGGACCTATTTTCAAAAGCTTGCATCAGTATTATTGCCCTGGGTCTAGGTTAAAAACCACTGTATTGGATCAGTGGCATTCCCAACTGGCATCATAACATTTTAGGAAATGAGTGTAGCTTCCCATTACCAACTCTAACTATAGAAATACATGTGTAGAGGGAGTTGTTGGAGAGACTATTAAGATACCAATTAAGAGACACACTTGCTGGGGCAGTTGGTTGACTTCTGTTGGTAGAGCATGCAACTCTTGGTCATGAGGTCATGACTTTAAACCCCACTTGGGGCATGGAGCCTACTTAACACACACACACACACAGGCTGGTGTAGCAAAGATGGTAACAATGTATTTTGCAACTCTTTCATTACTATCTTATTTTCCTGCATATTTTAGGAGCATTACACTTTAACTTATTAAAAATGTTGGTTAATAAGCAGTTTTGAATTTCCACACATCAATAGCAAATTTCAGTTGCTGCTTAATGTCACTGGAGGACTTAATTAATCCATAGACTTATGAGAGGAAGGAGTGGGGCCTGGAAGAATCTCAGCACACTTAGCAACAGTGATACATGAGAGCCATTAGTGGGATGATAACTTATAATACTGTGAATATTCCTTACTATTCCCAAAGGATAACTTTGAAGACATTGTCTATATTCCCGCATTCATTCTTTTATGTAATTAGTAACCCAGGTAGTAGAGTTTAACAGAAAAGCTTTTTTTTTTTTTTTTTAAAAGATAATCATAAAATGTCAGAGTTGGAAAGAGGAAGCTACTTTAACAGTTCAGTTCTTTCCTCAGTGTCTTAGAAAAGTGGTTGTCTAAACTGTACTGGGATCTTCCTGTTATCTGGGAATTCACTAACTCTTCAGGAAGTGTATTATATCTTTGGAAAGCTTTGATCATTAGAAAGTTGGTGGGGGTTTTTTGTTTATGTTTTTAATTTGAGAGAAAGTTAAAATCTGACTCTGAAGTCCCTTGGAGCAATATTAAGATCTATTTCTGCTTCATGTTGAAAAGTTCTTTAGTTGATTGAGGTCTAGGTTCACATTTAGATTTTTCTTGGCTAAAATTGCATCTGTCCTCCCAGCTTTTTTTGTATAGCTTGGTTTTGAAACACTTGGTCTGACTTATTTATATCCCTTTGAAATGTGTAGCACACAGAATGTATCTTTGGGAAGAGAGGTGTTTGCCAGCCCTCAGCAAGAGATTCTTACTTTGTTCATACTATGTCCTGTAAGTTAATTTATCTCAGTCATGCCACATTATAACTCTTATTCTTGACTAGTATGTTTTTAAATTTGTCTTAATTTTCTGCTCATAGCTATTTGTAAATTTGTCTTCTTAGATATAAGACTTCGTGTTTTTGAGAAATTTTACCTGATCTATCAATTCTTTTGAATCTTAGAATTTTTTTTGAAGTTTATTTATTTTTAAGTAATCTCTACATATAACTTGGGTCTCAAACTCACAACCCCGAAATCAAGAGTCACATGCTCTTCCAACTAAGCTAACCAGGTGCCCCAATTCTTTTGAATCTTAATCCAGTGAATTCACTATTTTTTTTAGCTTGGGATATTGTACAAAATAGACTTTCATATCCTTTGTTGTATCTAGGTTGTTGGCCAAAAAGTTAAGACAGAGTCATTTCTATGTACTTAAATAACAAAGCTTAAGGCCCAGACCTATGTGCCAGTGATTGTTCTATTCTGCTTTTTTGCTGCTAGAAACATCCCTCTGCTTGACACTGGCTTTTTTTTTTTTTTTTTTTTTTTTTTTTTTTTTTTTTTTTTTTGAGAGTAAATCTTGTATAAAACCTCAAGGATTCTTTTCTTAGCTTTTCCTAAGGTTAGTTTGCTTCCTCACACATTTTAAATCCAGTTTAAATGTATCCTCTTCAGAAAGACCTCCTCTGATCTCCAAGCAGCCTCCCATCATAATGGGAGGGTTACTGTTTTATTAAACCTCTTAACTGTATTCAGAGACACAATTATGGTTAATTACTTATTTCCCCTCTTCTAAATGTCAACTCCATGAGGTCAGAGACTGTATGTATCTGTGTCAGTTAGCTCTGTGTCCCTACCACATGGCACAAATGGGTACACAGTTAACTGAAGGAATGACTTTACTATGTTTGTCATACTTAATGCATAGTTTGTATAACAAAACCAAAGGCCATATTTACTATACCTTTTCAAATTATCATATTCTCTTTTTACCAACCTTTGAGCAATTCTGAGACATTCTATTTGATAGGATAGCGTACTTGCAGTTGGGAAATCTGTTTTACTTGGATCTCCATTAATCACATCTGTAAATATCTTTGCATCCAGCCCAATTTTTTCCCCTCAATTTTCCCTTTAAAGGATTTCCTGAAAGATCTTCTCAGTTGCCCAGATAATGTAAAAATGGGTGGATTTTTAGGAATTTTGGTCTCAAGAGAAAACCTAATTTGGTAAATAATGTCTAATTGGAATTCTAAGTAGGAGGATCCTAGGTTCAGTGGGAGTATATTTTATATCCCTGATACATCCTTGTAAATAGGATTTTAGTTTTTTGTGAAGTTATATTGGGTGTTAATAAATTTCCTTTTGCTAGTTCACCTAGAGTCTTGTCTGGAATCCTTATCAAGTTTACTGGTCTAATGTTTGAGAACTCCATCTTTATTTGAAAATCAGAATGTTCAAAGAATATTGATATAATTCAGAAACTTGATTTACATATTCTTTTAGTTTAATTTTAAACTAACATTATCTTTTCTGTGTTAATAGGCTCAGTGAAATTTGATTTGATAAAGAAGCCGGAAGCTTTTTTCAGATTTTTAGTTTTTTTTGTCTGTCTGTTCTTAAGTATGATAGTAATCATTGTTCCCATCTGTTGGTAGACAGAATTGATGTGAATTTTTTTCTGACATCAGCTTTTATGCTTGTCTATGGAATTTTGCAGTTTGAAAGTCCATAAATAAAGAAGCATCTGTAAGACTTAATATGTATTTTGAAGAGAACTGTGGTGGTTAATGAAGTTTTGAAAAATGTGTTTACTGTTTCAATAATATGTCTTTTTTCCACCCCCCAGAGAATGGATCTTGGAGAATGTCTGAAAGTTCATGACCTGGCTTTAAGAGCAGATTATGAAATTGCATCCAAAGAACAAGATTTTTTCTTTGAACTTGATGTATGTGATTTTTCTTTAATGGGTTAGATTATTTTTTGTAGTAAATGTTTTGAATATGGATTAATAGGAAAAGGCTCTTAGCAATTTATCTTCTTTGTGTTTATTTGAAGGTCAGTACTAAAGTAAGATCATGAATTTTCTTGACTAACAATATTTAAAAAAAAATAAAAGGTGAAACTGGGTAGTTTAAGAAAATGTGTAAAAATCCTTGCAGTGCATATAACCTTTTGAAAAACTGTTCCAGTAAAGTTGTGTTGATTAAGAAAACCTTAATTTAAGCACATGTAAACAACAAATTTCTAATGTATTTAAGGCCCTTTAATAATCTACAGAACTTTTACATTCATTTTTGTTTGTATCTATGAATATGTATAGAGGGAGAGAGGATATTGAGTACAATGTTTTTTATGTACAACTGATAGAAGAAATATTAAAAGGTACCATTTACATACCTTAAAGGCCCAAGATCTGATTTATTTATGCAAACAGAATTGTTCGTTATAAAAATAGGGAAACTTTTTTTTATATTTATATAAAACTTATAATTAGTATTACATAAAAGATACTAATGAGCACACATCTTATGATACTTTTTACAGTAAGGTGTAATAGGTATATCACTTGGCTTGGACGGTAAAGCAGTCAATAGGCACCTCCAACTACTTCTCTCCTAAGAATTTCTGCTAATAGAAATGAAAGTTAGGAGTGCCTGGGTGGCTTAGTCAGTTAAGTGTCCTACTTGGTTTCGGCTCAGATCATGATCTCAAGGTTGTGAGATCAAGTCCTGCATTGGGTTCCATGCTAGGTGTGGAGCCTACTTAAGATTCTCTCTCCCTCTCATTCTCTCCCTGCCCATGTGCATTCTCTCTCTCTGTCAAACAAAACAAAACAAAATATCATCTATGTAAATATAACTTAATATGGGACTGGAACAGTTGAGGGAGACATCTTAAATCAACTAGATTTTTATTTAATCTGGGCATAAAATAAAGCAGAAATCATCACCTAGATATAGGATATGGTTAATCAGGTCATTTTCCATATTTAACTGTTTGTCTTTTAGTGGTTGTGGGCCTTGCAGAATATTTTTATAGTTGTCTCATTTATCAGTGCTTTAAAAATTTCTAATGGGTTAATTCAAAAGGGTCTTCCCTGTTCTGAGGTGTTGAGAGTCTCTCATGGTTTCTCCTGGTATTTTTTTACGGCTTTATTTTATACACTTAGATCTTTGAACGAAGTTAAATTTCTGCTGGTCTAAAGAATTGAGGTATAGATTTAGCTTTATTTTTCCAGATAGCTACTTAGTTGACCTAACAGTACTGATGAGTACATCTTTTTCCTCTGACTGCTTTCAGATCCCCCTTTAACCTTCCCGTAAGTAAATTTTAATAGACCTATCTTGTGAATTTAAAGATAAATTTTAAATTAAAAGAGCTAAATAGCTTTTTTTTAAATTTTTTTTTTTAAGATTTTTATTTATTTGAGAGAGCCCGCACACACACGAGCAGGGTGGGTGGGGAGGGACGGGAGGGTGCTGGTTGTGGAGAAGCAGACTTCCGCTGAGCAGGGAACCTGACATGGGGCTCCATCCCAGGACTCAAGGATTATGACCTGAGCCGCAGGCAGATGCTTAACCAACTGAGCCACCCATTTGTCCCTAAATCCCTGTTTCTTTATCATTACAGATAAGAGCTTTTAAATGAACCTGTTGCTTTTTACTTCCAAGAAATTCCTAGAATCTGCTATGTGCTGAGATTTTATTTTTAATTAAACATTTGTATTTTAAATTAGTTCTCTTTCTGTACAGTACAGTAAGATATGAAAGTCCAAATTGCTTGACTTGGGAATAAATCTTAAAAGTTTACTTTTAAATAAATTACAATTTTATTATAGACATGCCAATATATGCCTGACAAATGTTTTTAATATATTTATTGAATTGGATTTTTACAATGTAGATGTTGCTAAAATTCTCACTGGTTTATTCTTTGAAAAGAAAGCAAGTTTTACTCATTGGACATTTTCGTTGTGGAAAATTTGAGAAGCATGGAAAAACTAATTATTGACAATTTTGCATATACTCAAGAAGAACTGCTAAAATTTTATGTATGCTCTCCTTTTTTTCTGTGCTTTTTTTTTTTAAGGTTTTATTTATTTATTTGACAGAGATCACAAGTAGGCAGAGAGGCAGGCAGAGAGAGAGGGAGGCAGGCTCCCCACTGAGCAGAGAACCCGATGCGGGGCTCAATCCCAGGACCCCAGGATCACGATCTGAGCCGAAGGCAGAGGCTTTAACCCACTGAGCCACCCAGGCGCCCCTTTTTCTGTGCTTTATTTTACAGAGTTGGGATTTTCTGGCATATGATACTGTATAAAATGCTTTTTATTTACAAATCATGAACATTTTCTTGTATCATTACGTATTCTATTAAAACCTTTTTTTATTGGCTGAAGATCGAATTTTCTACATTACCTAGGTATTTAGGGTATTTACAACTTTTTACCATAAAAATAACACTGTGAGGAACATCTTTGAATATTAAGCCTTCTGTATATCTGATTACTTTCTTAAAAGGTATTTCTGGAAGCAAAATTACTAAGTCAGGAGACATTATTAAGTCTTTTGATACCAGTTACCACATTGCCTTTTTTAAACACTGCACTGACTCTTCAGCAGAGTATGAGAGTGGTAGTTTCCTTACAGTTTCACTTTTCTGGGAACTATGTATGTTTACTCTGCTAATTTAATAGGTGATGAAGTTGTATTTTTGATTCATAATTGAACCTGCTTTTGTTTTTTTACTACCCTATTAGCACTTCGAAAAATAAAGTATGGGGTCCCTGGGTGCCTCTGTTGGTTAAGTGTCTGACTCTTGATCTCAGGGTTGTGAGTTCAGGCCTTGCATTGGGCTCCATGCTGGGTTTGGAGCCTCCTTGTAAAAAACAAAATTATGTATAATTTTTGAGTAAAGATATTCCTCAATAAAGTTGATTTTTCTGGCAGTAATTTTCTTTTAATTAAATTTTGCAGGCTATGGATCATCTTCAGTCATTCATTGCAGATTGTGATAGAAGAACAGAAGTGGCTAAGAAAAGATTAGCAGAAACTCAAGAAGAGATCAGTGCTGAAGTGGCAGCAAAGGTAAGAATTTCGGTTATTTTCATTAGTACTATAAGATGCTGTTTCAGCTCACTAATTCTAACTTTTTTTTTTTAATATTTATATTTATTTATTTGACAAGGAGAGCGAGAGATCACAAGTAGGCCAAGAGACAGGCAGAGAGAGAGGAGGAAGCAGGCTTTGCACTGAGCAGAGCGCCCTGTGCAGGGCTCGATCCCAGGACCCTGAGATGGCAGAGATGACCTGAGATGACCTGAACTGAAGGCAGAGGCTTTAACCCACTGAGCCACCCAGGCGCCCCTAATTCTAACTTTTTATTTTGAAATAATTACATCCACAGATTGCAAAGACATATGTAGGGAATTCTCTGAGCTCTTCCTCTAGCCTCCCCTAATGTTCACATTTTATACGGCTACAGTACACAAGGAATTGATACTGGTCCAATCGTGACATTTTACTCAGATTTCTTTTTAAAGATTTTATTTATTTATTTGACAGAGATCACAAGTAGGCAGAGAGGCAGGCAGAGAGAGGAGGAAGCAGGCTCCCTGCCAAGCAGAGACCTCAGTGTGGGGCTTGGTCCCGGGATCATGACCTGAGCCGAAGGCAGAGACTTTAACCCACTAAGCCACCCAGGCGCCCCATTTTACTCAGATTTTACCAGTTGTGTGTGCGCTTGTGTATGTGTATATATAGCTCGTTGCAGTTTTATCACATTTGTAAGTAACTTGGGTAGTTACTGCCATAGTTAAGTTACTTCACTATAACATCACGATGAGAGTCCCTCATATTACCTTTCTTGAGCCACATCTATTTCCCCTTTCCCCTGTCTTCTGGAAACCACTAATGTATTCTCTGGCTCTATAATTATGTTATTTTACTGAATATTACATAAATGGAATCAGGTAACCTTTTGAGATAGTTCTTTTCACTCAGCACAGGTTCCTTGATTCATATTAGTTGCTATGTGTATCAGTTCATTCCTTTTTGAGTAATATTTCATGGTATGGCTATACCACAGTTTAACCACACATTGAAAGATGTTTAGGTTGTTTGCACTTTCTGGTTAACACCAGTAAAACTGCAATAAATATTTCTTCGGGATTAAAAAAAAAAAGGAAGGCAATTCTGGGTCTTGTGGTCATATTATAAGTCCATTTTTAGTTTTGAAAGCAGGTGTCAGACTTTTTTCTAGAGTGGCCGTACCAGTTTATAATTCTACCAGCAATGTGTGTGTGTAGTGATATTTCTTGGTTTTAGGTTGCATTTCCCGAATGCCTAATGATGCTGGACATTTTTTTGATGTGTTTATTTGGCATTTATGTACCTCTTTAGTGAAATGTCTGTCTTAAACCCATTCTCCAGATGGACTACTCGTTTTTTTAAATATGTTCTTTAGATGTATGTTTTACCCTCCATTTTTATTTTTATTTTTTATTTTTTTTTTTAAAGATTTTATTTATTTATTTGACAGAGATCACAAGTAGGCAGAGAGGCAGGCAGAGAGAGAGGAGGAAGCAGGCTCCCCAGCAGAGAGCCCAGTGTGGGGCTCGATCCCAGGACCCTGGGATCATGACCTGAGCCGAAGGAAGAGGCTTTAACCTACTGAGCCACCCAGGTGCCCCACTACTGTCGTATTAACTAAAGTTAGTTACATGGCCAAATTCAGAATCAGATTATGATGGTACTAATTATATAGTAAAGAAATGGATACAGGGAAAGGTGAAGAGTTTAGGGCATAACACACAATCATTCTGTGACAGATCCTGAAAAAAAAAATTACCATTTTGCTTAAGAGTTATGATGATGATAGAATTGAAAATTTCTTTAAGGGTAAGTTTGGAATGAAGGACATTTGAGAAGTAAAGATTATTGCTACACTGGTTTGTTGGGACTGGATGTCCATATCAAATTAAAATCTTCTTTGAGGGGCACCTGGGTGGCTCAGTGGGTTAAAGCCTCTGCCTTCAGCTCAGGTCATGATCCCAGGGTCCTGGGATCGAGTCCCACATCGGGCTCCTTGCTCGGCAGGGAGCCTGCTTCTCCCTCTGCCTCTGCCTGTCACTCTGTCTACCTGTGCTCGTTCTCTGGCTCTCTCTCTCTCTGACAAATAAATAAAATCTTTTTAAAAATAATAAAATCTTCTTTGATAATGTAATTGGCTACACAGCCTGAATACTTGCTTTCTGGCCAATATAAAGACTGTATAGGTATCATATGCCATTAAAACAATAGGAATAGGAATGAACTATGTTCTTAGGATGATAGTGATGAAGAGGAGGAGGAGGACACAGATTCCAAGGCAAGAATTAATCCCAGAGAAAAGACATGAACTAAGGCTAGGGAAGACAGAGTGTTATGGTAGTATACTGAAAATCAGTAATGTGCTCTGCAATGTATATGCAAAGCACATTTTTCTCATTTTCTCACTTTGAGATTGGCATTATTCCCACTTCTCTGATGAAGTGGATTCAGGTTAAGTAATGTGGTCAAAATTACATAGTTGGTAATTGTTTGGCAATAAGCCAGACCTGTTGGACTTTAAAGTCATGTGTTTATCTTAAAAGAGTACCAGTTCATTCCTGTAACTCCTGTTTGAGCCTTTGCTATTTGTTGGGCATTGGAAATACAAGTAGTTGTGTTTAAGGTGGTATGTATATAAAAGTATATATATATATATATATATATATATACACACACACACATACACAGACACAAGTATTTACATAAGAGTGTCATTAAAGATAAAAAGATGGCACAAAGGAAGGTTTGGGTCTCTGCTTATGTTTAAGTGGGGGTGAAATGTGGTGATTGATCAAGAATGTTTCACAGAATGGTTGAATCTTGTTGAATGAATGGGCATTCATGAGTTCAGACGAGGTAAGGGATGATGTCCAAGTAAGAGGGATGACATCCCTCTGCAAAGTCACAGAGGCAGAAAACAAGAGTAAATATGGGAAACTAGCTGTAACTATAGATTGTGTTATGAAGTGGGGGAACAG
The DNA here is from genome assembly GCA_004024625.1 of Mellivora capensis. Lineage (NCBI taxonomy): Eukaryota > Metazoa > Chordata > Mammalia > Carnivora > Mustelidae > Mellivora > Mellivora capensis. Next base: position 15,784 of record PISX010011468.1, read on the forward strand.
CAAGAGGTGGTTTGCAAAGGTATATAGGGGCAGATAGTGGAAGAAACGGTATTTTATGCATGGAATACATTGCCAGTGCAGAGGTTGTAAAGTAATAGTTAAATTGAGGTCAGTTGTATTTCCTGACCTCCCTGTAATGAGAGGGCAGGTAGGTTTAAACACCCTCCTATCCCACCAGTTCATTTATGATATGCTCAGAAAGCATTATTTATCCTCATATTGCCTTAAGTCTTTCCTGAGCATTTATGAAATATTTTGAACTCTGATAATTTATTCTGGTTTTTATTCATGATCTTCTTCTCTGTTTCTTTCTAGGCAGAACGTGTTCATGAGTTAAATGAAGAAATTGGTAAGTTGTTGGCCAAGGTGGAACAACTAGGAGCTGAAGGAAATGTGGAAGAGTCTCAGAAAGTAATGGATGAAGTAGAGAAAGCACGGGCAAAGAAAAGAGAAGCGGAGGTAATACAGTTTTTTTTTTTTTTTTTTTTTAATTTTTTTAAAAATTTATTTATTTGTCAGAGAGAGAGGGAGAGAGAGCGAGCGAGCACAGGCAGACAGAGTGGCAGGCAGAGGCAGAGGGAGAAGCAGGCTCCCCGCCGAGCAAGGAGCCCGATGTGGGACTCGATCCCGGGATGCTGGGATCATGACCTGAGCCGAAGGCAGCTGCTTAACCAACTGAGCCACCCAGGCGTCCCGGTAATACAGTTTTTAATGGTAATATGTTCAGTCTTACTGTCAAAACATACTTGGTTGGAAATTATTGAAAACTTATTGCTAGTACAGGAAATTTAAACTAATTATAAAATTTAATTAGTCCATTCCATAGTAATGGATTATGTATCCAAGTTGTGGGATTTTTGTTTTTACTTCAGAGGCTTTGATCTGTTGAAGTTTTTAACTAGAAAATGAAATTAACTAGACTAGCTAGTCATACCCAGCAGTCACATACAGAATGCATTTATGCATTTCCTATGATACCCTCCCTCCCTTGACTTTACCATAATGCAACCATACCATTCTCTCTTCACTTCACATCTCAGTACAATTCTGCTAGTACTTTGGGAGCCTTCTCTCATTCTTTCTCTGTAGTAACACAAGTCAAAAATCTGATATCCTACAGACAAAATTCTATTTTGTTTGGCCCACCTCGTGTGTTTTAAAAAATCGGATGCCTTCAGATGGGGTAGTGTTCTCCCATTTTGCCATAGTCTCCATTGCTCTTAACTATATCACACCTCTGTTTAATTTGTTCTTATTCTGCCCTCTTTTATTTTATTTATTTTTTTTAAAGACTTTATTTATTTATTTGACAAACAGAGATCACAAGCAGGCAGAGAGGCAGGCAGAGAGAGAGAGCAGGAAGCAGGCTCCCCGCTGAGCAGAGAGCCCGATGTGGGGCTCGATCCCAGGACCCTGGCATCATGATCTGAGCCGAAGGCAGAGGCTTCAACCCGCTGAGCCACCCAGGCGCCCCTCTGCCCTCTTTTAAAATGGAAGCCTAGATAATTGATTTTAGCCCATTTGATGCTACAGATTTTCTTGTGGCACAATTGTAGCTGGATCCCACAGAATTCCATATGTTGTTTTAATTTTCATTCAGTTCAGATATTTTCTAATATTCTTTGTCATTTCTTATTTGATCTATGGGTTACTTAGGACCGTGTTTTTATATATTTGGTGTTTTTTCCAAATAGTTTTCTGATTTTAATTTAGTTCTGTTGCAGTGGGAGAACATTTGTGTGATTTTAGGTCTCTTAGATATTATCAGTACTTGTTTTGTGCCTTGCATGTGGTCTTGGTGAAATGTCTGTCTTAAACCCATTCTCCAGATGGACTACTCTTTTTTTTTTTTTTAACGTTGATTTGGAATAATGGAATGGTCCATCTGCATTTGAAAAGAATGATTCATAAATGTTAATTGAGTCAAGATAGTTGATTAATCAAGTCCTCCAGATCAGATTGATTTTCTATTTACTGAGAGGAGTATTAAAATCTCCATCTCTAATTGTGGTAGACTTAAACCCAATGTACTGGTAATTATGTTAAATGTAAATGGTCTAAACATTCCAATTAAAAGGCAGAGATTGTGAGACTGGATTTTTTTTTTCTTTTTTTTTTTTAAAGCAAGACTTAGGGGCGGCGCCTGGGTGGCTCAGTGGGTTAAAGCCTCTGCCTTCGGCTCAGGTCATGATCCCAGGGTCCTGGGATCGAGCCCCGCATCGGGATCTCTGCTCAGCAGGGAACCTGCTTCTCCCTCTCTCTCTGCCTGACTCTCTGCCTACTTGTGATCTATCTGTCAAATAAATAAAATCTTTAAAAAAAAATAAAAGCTGAAAACTACATGAAAAATAAAATAAAGCAAGACTTATGGCACCTGCGTGACTCTGTTTGTTAAGCACCTTCTGCTCAGGTCTTAAAAAAAAATAAAATAAAAGCAAGACTTTACTATATGCCAGGTACAAGAAATCTACTTTAGGGGCGCCTGGGTGGCTTAGTGGGTTAAGCCTCTGCCTTTAGCTCGGGTCATGATCTCAGGTTCCTGGGATCGAGCCCCACATCGGGCTCTCTGCTCAGCAGGGGGCCTGTTTCCCCCTCTCTCTCTGCCTGCCTTTCTGCCTACTTGGGATCTCTGTGTGTCTAATTAAAAAAAAAAAGAAATCTACTTTAAATACAAAGACGGATCAAAGGTAATAGGATAGAAAAAGATATACCATGTAGCCATTTTTGTTAATTTTATTAAGGTCTTGATACTTGGGATTTCTTTAAATGTAATTAGTATCATTCCAGAAAGTAAACACTATGAATTTTATTATTTTAAAAATTCTTTTAAGACTTTATTTGTTAGAGCAAGCATGAGTAGGGGGGAGAAGGAATAGTAGGCTCCCTTCCGAGTAGAGAGCCCAATGTGGGGGGATCATGACCTGAGCCAAAGGCATACACCTAATTGACTGAGCCAGCCCCGTGCCCCTAAACCCTATGAATTTTAAAATGCAGAGTATTTTATAGCTCATTTCCCCAAAAGGCTCAAGTAATGAACCTTAGTAAGCATTATTACTTGCATATTTTGCAGTTTTCATGAAGTTTCATATTTATGTATTTGAAGATTTTCTAGTAGCACACAGTGGCTTAACTTCTTTAGCCTGTTACATTTTATTATCAGTTGATTTTTAAGACAGTGCACTAAAAAATTTACTTGCTCGTTGTAGATTATGTTCAGGTGCACATAATAAAAACTTAAATGGCTTAACCAAGAAAGGGTTTTCTTTTTTTCATTTATTAAATAATCGTCATTAGGGAGTCTGGGGCTGGTACAGCAGCTCCGTAATTCCATCAAGTACACAGACTGTTTCTGCCATCCTTACTATATGGATTAATCTTTATACTTACCAATTTGTGTTGGCAGTAGAGCTACCATGCCTAAAGCGTTTTCTCTATATGTAACTAGAAAAAGGAAGAAGAGTAACAAGGCACTAAAATTGAGTTGACTTGCCTCCTAGTGTCATACATTTGTTTTTCTTTTCCTTTTTTTTTCACATTTTTATTTGAGAGAGAGCTCAGGAGAGAGCATGAGATGGGGGGGTGTTGGGGGACAAAGGTCGTGGGAGAAACAGAAGCAGATTCCCCATTGAGCAGGGAGCCAGTGTGGCTGATCCCAGGACACTGGGTTCATGACCAGAGTCTAAAGGCAGATGCTTAACCCACTGAGCCACCCAGACACCCCTGGTTTTCTTTTTTAAAAACTTTTATTTTGAAGTATCTTCAGAAAAATTTAAGAAATAGAATAAAGAATTCCCCTGTATCCTTCACCCAGCCTTCAGGTGTTAACATTTTACCATATTTGCTTTGTCTTTCTCGTGTGTGTGTGTGTGTGTGTGTGTGTATATGAACTGTTTGACATTAAGTTATAGATAAGATGCCTCTTTATCCCCAGATACTCCCATGTGTGTTTTCTAAAGACAAGGATATTATATAACCGCAGTAGAATGATCTGAATCAGAAATTAACAGTGATACAATACTATTATGAATCTGAAGACTTTATGAAGATTTTTCCCAATTGCCACAATAATGTCATTTTTATTAAAAAATTTTTGTTATTTGTTTAAGGCCCAGTTCAGGATCATGTACTGCATTTAGTTGTTAATGTCGTCCTAGGGTCCTTTAATCTGGAACTTCAGTCTTTGTCTGACATGATCTTGACAGTTTTGAAAAGTACAGGCTTCATTTTATAAAATGTCCTTCAGTTTCTGTTTGTCTAATTTTTCTTCCTGGTTAGATTTTTTTTTTTTTAAGATTTTATTTATTAATTTGACAGACAGAGATCACAAGTAGGCAGAGAGGCAGGCAGAGAGAGAGAGGAGGAAGCAGGCTCCCTTGCCGAACAGAGAGCCCGATGCGGGGCTCAATCCTAGGACCCTGAGATCATGACCTGAGCTGAAGACAAAGGCCCAACCCGCTGAGCTACCCAAGTGCCCCCTGCTTAGATTTTTGACAGTACCATTGAAATAATGTCATATCTCATTAGAAGGCACATGTTAGTGATTTGTCCCGTTTCTGATGATTGGCCTATTTTTCTACTGTGAAGTTAGAGTGCTTTCTTTTTGTAATTAATAAGTATCTTGGTATTGACATTTTTGAAATTGTAAATATTGTTTCCCATCACTTTCTGACCTCTAGGTGATAGCAGCCATTGGTGATTTTTTGTTTATTTCAGTCTGTTGACTCCCTTTGAAAGGACTTCCTGTAGATTCCATCCAGCAATGTCCACTTGAATATCTCCTTAGCCAAAGTCTGTGGAGGCTTGGGAATGTAATATCTTTTAGCTGGACATACTGTTGGCCTCAGACAAAAGGAATTAAGGGTACAGTGAATACACAAACCCACTAATACTTGTTTTTTCATTAATGAACTTAAAATCGTTTTGTGTAAGACATGTTTCTCTCATTAAGGCAGCTTTCATTGCTTGTCTTACAGAACTATTCCTCTCAGTAGAAAGAAAGTCTTATCATTTATATGCTCTGTCCACATTTTCAAAGGAGGAGAAAATGACCTGTGGGAGAGAAGGCACTAGAAGGAAACTAACAGTATCAAAAGACATGCATTCTTTCTCTGCCGGTGTGGGTGACTTCTTCCTTGGTCCTTCACTGATACACAGTTTCGGGGTTGCTGCATCTCATTTTTAACAAAAATTGTAGAAAACAAAGCATTGTAGAACACTGAGAAAATTTTTTCCGGAAGTCATATTCTGTGGTAGAAGTCAGAATTCATGGTAGAATTCTTATAGTAGTTCTTGGCAAAATGCAGCTGTGTCTTGGATCTTTTACCTGTAGTGGAAGAGGTCCCAAGGACGGAGGATGAGAATATGAGGAGTCCATCATTTTTGTGACAAAAATAGCCGTACTTTAATTATTCATTAGAAAACATTTTTTAATATAAACATGTATTTTGTGTAGTAGTATGACTCAGATTTATATGAACATTGTTTTTCTCACTTTTATTTAGGAAGTTTATCGGAATTCTATGCCAGCTTCCAGTTTCCAACAGCAGAAACTTCGAGTCTGTGAAGTCTGCTCTGCCTATTTAGGTCTTCATGATAATGATAGACGACTGGCTGATCATTTTGGGGGTAAACTGCACCTGGGATTTATTGAAATAAGAGAGAAGCTTGAAGAATTAAAGGTACATTGGTAAATTAATATCATGTGCTCTAATTTAACCACTCATTGTTTTGATGTATATTGGTTATCTTTTTGTATAATGTTCTTGACTATGATTCTGCTAACAGTTCATACTGAATAGTATAGGATTATAAATGGAGATAATAACTGGTTTAATGGGTGATGTTTGAGAAACAGACTTTTAAATAATGTCCCCCTTACTCTGGGAGGCAGTATTTTGTGTTGAATATGTATGACATTAAATTAGTCTTAAAAACTGGGTTCTTTAGTCTTAAAAACGAATTCTTTCTGGGGTGCTTAGGTAGCTCAGTCATTAATCATCTGCCTTCGGCTCGGCTCATGATCCTGGGGTACTGGGATTGAGCCCTGTGCCAGGCTCCTGTTTCTCCCTCTCCCATTCCCCCTGCTTGTGTCCCCACTCTAGCTGTCTCTCCCTCTGTCAAATAAATAAATAGAATATTTAAAAAAGAATAATAATAAAAACTGGGCCCCTGGATGGCTCAGTTGGTTAAGTGACTGCCTTGGGCTCAGGTCATGATCCCGGAGTCCCAAGATCAAGTCCCGCATTGGGCTCCCAGCTCTATGGGGAGTCCGCTACTCCCTCTGACCTTCTCCCCTCTCTCATGCTTTCTCTCTCTCACTCTCTGTCTCTCAATTAAGTAAATAAAATCTTTAAAAAAAATTCTTTCATATAAATTCCCCCCAAATTTTAATTTTCTTTGAATTAAAATTAACAGTATTAGTAATATTATTTTAAAGGAAGATTGAGAAAATGAGACTATTATTTATTTGAAGTATTTTGCAGTTTTTCACTAAATAGCAAGCTTGTATGTAGATCTCTAGTTCTACTTTCTCTTGCTCCCATCTCAGAAAGGAATTAGAATGAAACCTAGCTTAAAAAAAAGCCACATACTTGGCTATTATAAGAAAGGCAATACAGTTTTTACTGTATCATGTGCTGAATTCTTTTGAGAAGATAAGGAAACAGCATAGGTTATTTCTAAAGATGTAAACAGAATTAGTAAATTGATATAATCAGTTCCTTTCCAACAGTCTGATGTGGCTAATTTTTTTTTTTAAATTGCGGCACTGTAGCATTTTGTCGTGAATGAAAGAATGGCTCAGCGATGGCAAACACTAGATAGTGACTTATTGCTGAAATTAACCCAAGATCTGTAGTTTGACATTTAAAATAATGAGTCAGAAATACGTAGGGACATCTCCATATTTATATCAACAGTGAGATCTTCCAAGTATTCTGAGGAGGTAGGATGATTTTGGGTAAGTTTTTATTTAAGGGTGCCTGGGTGGCTCAGTCGTTAAGCTCTGCCTCCGGCTCAGGTTTATAATCCCAGAGTCCTGGGATCATGGCCCTATATCAGGCTCCCTGCTCAGCGGGAAGCCTGCTTTTCCCTTTCCCACTCCCCATGCTTGTTGTGTTTCCTCTCTTGCTGTGTCTCTGTCAAATAAATAAAATCTTAAATAAGTAAATAAAATGACAAAGTAAGTTTCACCTTATCAAATGGTTACTGGGCCCTGAATTAAAACTCAAAAACGGTACCTATTTGGGAATCTGCAGATATAGACCTAGCAACAGGACTTTTTTAGCGTCTTCCTGGTATTTTTTGAAGCAGTGGAATTAGGATGGTAATTGGAAATGACAGAAGACTTTTTCATTTTAGAAATCAGAGAATAGAAACTTATAGTGATTTGTAATGCTTAATGTCCTTTAAAAAATACAAAATAGGTCCACCTTCCTGGCTCAGTTGTTAGAGCTTGTGCCTTTTGTTCTCAGGGTTGTGAGTCGGAGTCCCACATTGGGTATAGAAATTACTAAAAAAATAAACTTGAAAAAATACAAAATAATGTTAGAAAGCATTCATAGGAGAAGATCTTACAGAAATGATTTTGGAATATTAAGTCATGAAGAAATATGAAATTTTACAAGTGTTCCCCAGAAGGGAGAAAGATTTTGGAAACTAGACTTGTAAGTGTAATGATTTTACCCAGCAAAACTTTTAATTAAGTTGTTATTAAATAGATTTTGATGTTCTTTATACTGTATTGGGAACCAGATATGGTAGAGTTTAGAATAATTCTTGTTAATGGGCCCAATAAATAATGCTTCTCATTTTTTATTATTTGACCTGTCATTGTCTTTTATAGAGAGTTGTAGCTGAGAAACAGGAGAAAAGAAATCAGGAACGCCTGAAACGAAGAGAAGAAAGGGAGAGAGAAGAAAGAGAGAAGCTGAGGAGGTATGGAGTGATTAATTGAATAGTCTTAAGTATGTGAAATTGAAGGTCCCTGGCTCTAAAAAGAGATGTGATTGATACAGGATTCTAGGTGTTAATAAATCTAGATATAGGAGATTTGTTTACTTTTGAAAATACTACCATGTGAAAGTGTTTATACAAATATATTAAGTTATGGCCATTTAAGTCAAGGTGATTTCCTTCAAAATGTATGGAAGGCTAAATAAAGAGTGAGTCACATCCGTATTTTTTGTGAGATTGACTACAAAGCTTTTCTAGCCCTCTGATTTCGTAACAGATTTGTATCAGATGGGTATAAAACTATTTTCATTTTTGTGATATATTTTAATGATGAAAGATTTGGATTTGAGTTTTGGGGTACCTCGCTGGCTTATGTGGTAGAGCATGTGGCTCTTAATCTCAAGGCTGTGAGTTGGATCTCCACACTGGGTGTAAAGATTATTTAAAAATAAAATCTTAGGGACGCCTGCCTGGGTGGCTCAGTGGGTTAAGCCTCTGCCTTCAGCTCAGGTCATGATCTCAGGATTCTGGGATTGAGCCCCGCATCAGGCTTGCTTTCTCCTCAGCTGGGAGCCTGCTTCCCCCTCTCTCTCTGCCTGCCTCTCTGCCTACTTGTGATCTCTCTCTGTCAAATAAATATCTTTTTAAAAAAAATAAATAAAATCTTAAGATATTTTAGTCATACTTTGATTTTGTAATTCTTCAATTTTAGAAGATATAAACTATTAAAATTTTATAATAGCCAAATGTATGCAGTTTTTTTTATATTGGTATTCATTAGGTGATAAATGTATATTCTTCGTATTTAGAATGCTTAAATGTTCTGAGTGACTTTTACCCATTGACAGCAAATTGTGTGGCATCATGATGGCAATCTTCTTTGAACTCAAGTACATAACTTTTTTTTAACAACCTTCCAATGGATAGCTATGCCACAAAAGAATTAACCTGCAGTTCTAATTTATAATGTTCCCTTAATTGTATTACACATTTTTGAAACTTAAATACTTTATCCCCAGCAGATTTTGTGCCCAATTAAAACCCTTTATAATATGTGACTTGGTCACACTAGCTTCCCCCAAGGTTCGAGCATGTTGTATTTCTTCTATTTCAAAATGTTTAAACTAACTTTGTTACGTGGCTTGTAGCAGGTAATATTTTTGCACTATAATGAAAAATGATTTTCATGCGGCTATTTTGCCTTTTTAGGGGAAGTGCTGTCATACATACGTTGATAAATATGTTCTTCATTTACCATAAGTTTTACCTCATAGCTTTATCAGTATTCTCTTTTGTGTACACTGAGTTTCTATGGGAATAGTGCTCAGCATGGTAATATAAGACCATATAAGTGGCATTAGAAACCTGTTTTTTAAAATTCTGTATATAGTGCCACTGGTTTATATGATTCAGCTGAAGTGATAGTTGAATGAGAAAGAAAAAATTCTTTGCCGTGACTACATTTTCATATCTATAGGTGACAAGAAAGCATATCACTCTTACTCCTTTGCTGTCAACTGACAGATTTCTTTTAACATTGGTTATAAATGCAATGCTATTTCAGAAATGTGTTTAAAATTGTTTTTTAAACCTGTGAACTTGAGGAAATAATATAACCAAGAATGAAAGATGAAGAAATTACCAGCAAGTACAGAGTTAATAAGCAAGGTGGGATTCCAACCATGGTATTGAAAAAGATGATAAAAATCACTGTCACTTATTTAAGTGCCCATTATGTATCAGGCATGGTGCTAAGAACTTACCTAATTAGTTCATCTAATCCTTATAATCACTTTGTGAAATTTCTGTTACTGTCCTTCTTTGGCAAATGACAGGGAAAGCTTAGAGAAAATTTATAATCTGTCCAGGTCACAGATAGTGGTGCATCGAGAGTTTTAAAACTTAAATCAGGTGGGGGCGCCTGGTTGGCTCCCTGGGTTAAGCCTTCAGCTCAGGTCATGATCCCAGGGTCCTGGGATCAAGCCCCTCATCGCATCTGGCTCTCTGCTCAGCAGGGAGCCTGCTTCCCTTCCTCTCTTCCTCTGCCTGCCTCTCTGCCTACTTGTGATCTCTGTCAAATAAATAAATAAAATCTTTAAAACAACAACAACAAAAACTTAAATCAGGCTGAGTCCAAAGCCATCCTTCAGTTGTGCTTTATATTCACCAAAGAAGACACTTGTTTCCTAGTACCCATGATGTTAGCCATTACTATTTATTAAGTGTTAATTATGTGCTAGGAAATGTGAAGAGTGCTTTAATAAGGGAATCGTGTCTTGTTAAGGAACAGATGTTGTAAGACTGAATTGGGTGTTCTAGGGATTATACTATGAGGTTGCTGTTTGAAAGTGAATACGTGTCAAAAAAAAAAAAAAAGTACATCTCAGAGAAATTTTTTTCTCTTCCCAGAGGGAAAGAAGAAATAACAGATAAAAATAACAAAGAATCTTTCCCAGGTTGGGAAGTGATTTCTGGAGAATTACTGAGTGGTGATGTACCATGTTCTAGTCTCCTAGGAGCATATTCATTTTTAAGAGCCAGGTATCCTACTTAGGGGATCTCCTATGCCAATCTGTGGGGAAATCTGTATAGTTTATGGTGTATTTTGGAAAAATTTGTGTGACTTTATATGTGCCTTATATTTATAGAATTAATAAAAAGATAAATCAGGAAGAGTAATTTTAACAATACTTTTACTTTTTCTCAATTCTTTTTTTCTAAAAATAGATATTCTTTTTTTAGGTCTCGATCACATAGCAAGAACCCCAAAAGGTAAGCATACACAAAACATATGAGTAGTGAAGTTGGTTTGTTTTTCAGAGGTAATCTTTATATAAGATTAAATGTCTTTTAAAAATGAATGAGAATTACTAGGTTAGTACTCTTAATTCTTTTGTAGTTCCAAGTTTGGGCATTGTGTGTTAAGATGTAACTGGTTAGAAGATACTTATGAGGGGCGCCTGGGTGGCTCAGTGGGTTAAGCCTCTGCCTTCGGCTCAGGTCACGATCCCAGGGTCCTAGGATCCAGCCCCGCATCGGGTTCCCTGCTCAGCAGGGAGCCTGCTTCCTCCTCTCCCTCTCTGCCTCTCTCTCTGCCTACTTGTGATCTGTCTGCCAAATAAATAAATAAATAAAATCTTAAAAAAAAAAAAAGGTACTTATGAACTATAACTTTATTTTATCAAAGATATATACAGTACTCTGGAGGTAAGGGTAAAACTGAAAATACTGGGGTGCCTGGCTGGCTGTTTGTGGAGCATACAACTTCTTGATCTAGGGATTGTGAGTTCAAGCCCCATGTTGGGTATAGAGCCGACTTAAAAAAAAAAAAAAAAGCTTAAGAATATTTTTAAATCTTTAGAAGTGCAGGTTAACTATATGACAATTTATTTTTAAAATCATTTTGGGTGGTGCATGTCAGAAATGCAGGTCTAAGAAGTTATACCTGTTGAATATGTAAATAGGTTAAATAGTTGAATACATTTTTTAAAAAGATTTTGTTTTTTAGAGAGAGTGGGCATTGGGGGGTGGGGTATGGGGCAGAGGGAGAGGGAGAAGCAGAGCCCTCCACTGAGCGGGGAGCCAGATGAGGGGCTTGATCCAGGGACTCTGGGATCACAACCTGAGCTGAAGGCAGACATTTAACGACTGAGCTCCCCAGGCAGCCCTAGTTGAATACATTTTTGAAAGAGGGATCCATAGTGGGCTGTTGAAGAGAAACTTAAATGTTTATTAGTTTTACATCTTGATCTTCACTTTATATGAGTTTATTACTTACCCTTGTACATAGATGACAACTTGAAAGGGGCACTTACAGCCCTAATGAGGATAGAACAGTTTCTTTTGACTTGTGGCATTAAAATTTGAGGGCTTTTTGAAGATTTTCTTTACAGTTTTTACTAGTTGCTGGTAATTTTTTTCCAAGAAAGGTGGGGAGACATGGTGTACGTCATCATTTTTAATATTTCATGTGCAGTTCCCATGAGTCCATCCCCATCTAGAATGCCCTTATTGTCAAGTCCTACCATTTTTCTTGTACAGATCACATCTTTTTGAAACCTTCCAAGTACTCTTACCTCTAAAGAGTATTTATTTCTCAAGAACTTTTCCCTATAAAACTAGAGCATTTGTTATGAAAGAAAAACCTAACCAGTTGTGTCAGCCATTTTATATTGTTTCTGAAATCTAGGATGAGAAGTAGAACCATTCAGGTGCCTGGGTGGCTCATTTGTTAAAGCTTCTGCCTTAGGCTCAGGTCATGATCCCAGAGTCCTGGGATCAAGCCCCACATCGGGCTTCCTGCTCAGTGGAGAGCCTGCTTCTCCCTCTCACATTCCCTTTGCTTGGGTTCCTTCTCTCGCTGTCTCTTTCTGTCAAATGAATAAGTAAAATCTTTAAAAAAAAAAAAAAAAAAAAAAAAGAAACATTAATTGGTGATACTATTCTTGTTTACCATTGATTAATACAAATCAGACCCTTTGTTGGATATTTAAACTGTGTACCTAGAACATCTTCAGATATTGAGGCCAGAAATATAATTTCTACCGTTCTGCTCCCAGCCACTTGCCTGGTGATTACAATAGTCTCTTCACTGGTATCTTAATTTCTGTACTTGCCCAGTTCCCTTCTCCACCTCACTCTGGTTTTTATGCATCCGCCAGAATGAGCCCTTTAACAAGTGAAACAGATTACATCAGCCTTCTGTTCAGACTCTCCAAAGGTATTCCATTTCACTTAGAAGTGGAAATCCTCCCCATAGCTTGTAAGTAGAGTGATCGATCTGAGAGTTGGGGTAGTTACCAGTTTATGTCTTGTATCAGCATATTAATAGCTTCTCTTTGCTCTTCATATAATTTATCATTGACAGGATCCTGGTTTGAATGATAAGGTATTTGGACAACTTCTACCTCAGGGCCCTTGCACGTGTGCTCCCTCTACCAGAAGCACCCTATTTTGAGATGGCTGATTAGCTGATTACCTTATGTCATCTTTGCTTAAATGCCGTTTTACCAGAAAAGCCTTTTCTACCTATTCTTTATAAAAGATTACCACCTCATTTCTGTCCATATTTACCTTCTTAATATATAATTTCTTTACTAGTTGATGTATCTTTGTTGACTTCCAGCGTATCTGTGGACTTCTTTCTGGAGCGCAACTTTCATGAGGTTAAGGATTTTGCTTTATTAGCTGCTCAGTCTTTTTCTGGTACCTAGAGTACTGCAGTATGCACCCAGTAAATACTTTATTTGAAGGGAGAGTGAGCGAGAGAGCACGAGCAGGAGGAAGAGGAGAGGGAGAGGCAGACTCTCTGCTGAGTAGGGAGCCTGATGAGGGGCATGACCTGAGCCACCAACTGAGTCACCCAGGTGCCCCTAAGTACTTTTCAATGAGTAATTGTCTAGAATTTTTAAAAAGATGAATGAAATTACACATTGAAAGACATAGATTTATTGTAATTGCTCAAAATGAGTGACTGAACAAAAATACCTTTTAATAAAACTTGAATGAATTTTATGTTCTGTTCCCTCTGTTGGTTTTCAGAGATACTGTATTCAGTTGTTGGAATACTCAACTGTGCTTGGTGCTGGGTCCACTAACTGTGCTTTCTTTGAATATAATGTTGACATAAGCTGAATGCTTTCAAACTTCCTTTAACAAAATCATCACTTGAAAATGAGCTGTTTGTAAATTGTATCACCTGAATATGCTTTTGTATTTATCAGATTATAAGAAAACATCACATTCTTAACATGACTCAAACTTTTTAACAGCTTTATTAAGGCATAATTTACATACCATAAGTTCACCCATTTGAACTGTACAAGTCAATCATTTTTAGTGAATTCAGAGTTACGGAATTATCAAAGTCAAGTTGAGCTCATTGCCATCACTCTTAAAATGACGTTTAGAACAAAGTTGCGTTATCTTCTTGTTTGTTTTCTCTCAAATGTTTTATGTCTCTGCAAGTGCCATTCCAACCCTCAGACCACACACACATTGTTAGTTTTGTGACATAGAGGAGGCTACGCAAGTGTTTTTCACTTGCTTATTCTTCTTCTTCAGAACGTTTTTCCTTGTCTGTATTCATACTTTTTTTCAACTCCAATAAAGTTCTCTAAACTGACTTATGTTAGTTTTTTCTCCCAAATTAAGGACTGCTTTAATAGAGAACTCTGTGTTGATAATGACTAAGCGTATTGTGGGTATTCAGACTTACTTTGGTGGTCCTATCACCTTTTTAATTCAGTTAGTGACTTATAAACAATACTCTTTCTTCTGCCTTACTTTTATCCATGTCCATCAGGTACCTACTTTGTTTCTGAAGTATCCCAGAAATATTAGAAGTTTAAATGAAATACAAATCCATAATGGAGTAGTGATATGGATTGTTGTAATTTTTATAATATTCTTGATGTAAATCTGCACAATATTGATTGGGCCCTGAGACTAGTGTTTCATTTGTATTTTGGAATTTCAGTATATAGTTAACATGCCAGCATTTTATTTTGGTGTGTAGATTGAGCTGACTTGATGGAACTGGCATTAAGTCATGTTATTCAGATACCATAAAAGGGAAGGCTTTAGTAAAGGAGAGTGCATTGCTGAGAAAGCTAAAAACTAAAGCAAATGTTTTGTTGTAGGTCCAGATCCAGAGAGCATCGCAGACATCGGTCTCGCTCCATGTCACGGGAACGGAAGAGGAGAACTCGATCCAAATCTCGGGAGAAACGCCATCGCCACCGATCCCGCTCCAGCAGCCGCAGCCGCAGCCGCAGCCACCAGCGCAGTGGGCACAGTTCTAGAGACAGGAGCAGAGAGCGATCCAGGAGGAGGTACTGAGGTGTCCATAAGAGGATATGGAACTACCTTTATGGTTTAGAGTTGGAATACTATTGGTTTGAAACTTGCATCTGGTCACATGTACACATTTGTGTGTGAGTGTATAACATTTTTCCCCTGATTATATGGGTAGTTAAAGAATACACTTAGGAGCCAGAGTAAGAAGTTGGAACCAATATGTGCTGCAGAAGTTATTGCTTTTTCTCTGCTTAGTGTATTTTGGGGAAAAAAGTACTTTGTGGGCAATTTTAGGTACCAATACTCCATTTTTTCAGTATGTATTGGCGGATTGGGGTACTGAGAAGCCCTTTCATTTAAAGAGTTTAGCTTTGCTTGACTTACTGTTTTCCAAACTTCTTTGAGCTGGTGCACTTTTTCAGAGCAGACACCTTCTGGTATATTGTTTTATCTGCACTATAGGTATACATTGCTATATACAGTTAGCTTGGTGGGGCGGATTCAGAGTCTTGAGGTTGGACTTTCTCGGCGTGAAAATTTGAAAGATGCAAGGAGAGCAGATCTAGGGTGTGTAGTACGTTGCAGGACCTGAATATTTTTTCAGGACAGAGGATTAGAATGTGTGATAGAGCCTTAGCACTCAAATCTACATTGACCAAGCTCCCAAAACTTCTCAGGTCACAAGATGGTCCTTAAGCCAGTTCATTTCTACGAAACCTATAAACCATGCTTACAATTGCTTTTTTCATTACAACTCTTCTTAAGCATATGTGTAATCTTTTTTGAGTGCCTAGCACCTAACTAGTCTTAAATTTCCTATTGATTACTCTCCATAAAGCCCATGACAGAATTCACAGAAAGCTGATAAAAATCTTTTGGCAGGGGTGGGGGAGAGGAGGGCAGCCTTTCCTTGAAACCACTCAAAGGCAGAGTTGGTGAATAGGGTTTCACTGAGTATTTTCTTTATATTCTTGCCTTGTTCCAAGTAGATCCTTTTCCCTCCCCCAGCTTTACTGAGGTGTAATTGACAACATTTTAAGATTTTTAAGGTGTACTTTGTAAAGGTGACTTGATATATATATATATATCTATAGATATATCTATTTATAGATCTGTCTATATATAGATATATATATATGTACACACACGTTATGAAAAGGTTCCTGCCAGTGGTTAATTAACATATCTTTCACTTCAGGTGTTTATCATCCTCCCCCCCCCCCCAAAAAACATTTATGTTCTCTTATTAGCGAACTAGTTCAAGTAACTTTAGTAAGAATTGTATACTTGCTTTAATACTAGGCCTAGTAAAAAATAACCAAAAAGTATATTGTAGTTGAGCAAGTTTATTGTAGTTGAGCTGAGCAACTTTATTGACGTTAGAACATAAGACTAACATCTTCTATAATAAACAGACTGGTCTAATACTTAAAGTGCTACAGTGCACATCCAGAGTAGTATAGAAGTTTAGATGAAGGAAATACCAGAGAAATTTAAAAAAGCTTCAGATAGTAGGTAAAACCAGGTAGTAAAAAGATAATTCGAGATGGAGTAACTATCACAGACCAATGCAGAGAATGAACAAATTCCCTCTGAGATTTACCTGCACTGTGTATTTTGAGAGTCACACTACTGATGGATGGAAGGTATGGAGAGTTTGTGAACCTGCCCACAGGTCATTGTTTCTGGTATCTGTGAGCTCTCAAATGTCTTTATTAAATGGTGGTGGGGATGGAAGGGAGGGGCATGTCGCCTCACCAGGGTTATGTTATCCTAGTCCCTAATGGTTCCTGCATTTATGAAGTTGTAGAGGAGATATTTCTGTTGTCCTATATGACACACTTAATATTTTCAGCATGTTTATAAGCAGGTTTATTTTTGTAAAACTATTAAAAGTTTTTGCTTTTCTTAAGAGCACTTATAATCTCGACAACTTACTTACTCTCTTTCAAAGCAGCCTTCTGTGTTTTTACCAAAAATAAGCAGGGAATTGCTATATATTTCAGTTTAAATTTCAAGGTAAAGATCCTAGTCACAAGTCTCATGATTTTTTTCCCCAATTGTGAAAATACTGGTCTGATATGATTCTGTTGGTGACATTTCCCTGGCAACAGTTATCTTAATAAATGAGGACTTAACTTGCATTTTTCTACTTCCTGGTCTGTTGAAACACCTAGTGGCAGTCTTGAGAGTCGGACTACTTGGGTTTAGCGGCCTTGGCCAAGTAATCTCATTATCCTGTCTTCCCCCCCATCTTTGAAGTACCTCTGTTAGGATTAGTGGTAGTTTGAATGACATAGTGTAAGTAAACTGATTATGGATGGGGCATTGTAATCCCTCACAAAATCATAGTTGATGCTCATCTCTCATTGTTATTTTGCAATTAGTACTGACCTCTGAGACTTACCTGCAACTGTGTCCTTAATTCTTAGGCATCATCTCTCTCCATATTCTATTAAAAAGATTGTGGAGAGGATTACACTGTGATTTTTTTTTTCACATCTTTTTAAAATCAGTAGAACATGCTCAAATCTGATGTTAACTTTTGAACCTTTCTGCTTGAATCCTCCTTAACGTTATTTCTAAAACTGAGTATCGTATTTTTTTCCTGCCTTAGAAGTTCAAAGTATTACTTGACCCATGTTCAGAATTAGGATCTCAGGCCTGGTTAAGTGAGATTATATAAAAAGTACCATGTCATTTGTAAAGAACCAAATAAATGTAATATATATTACTGATTCCTTCTAGATGTTAAAAGTACAGATTTTATATTCTGATCCCATAATAGCCTTTGATTTTCCTTCTTACTGAATCTCTGCTGTGAGCCTGTTATCACTTACCTTTCTTAATGAAACTGGGTATGGGAATGGAGAGATCGTATCCAGAAACAGTTATGGTTAATCAAGATATAGGGTGATCATCTTTCTGGGGCTTCCATTCTTATTTTTCTCTGTTAGTTGAATGAGCTCACTCAGGAAGAGTAAAGAGGATTCAAAAATGATAAATGATTATTTAAAGCCATGTCATTGACTGGTTCTCTAGTATCTAAGTCATGTTGGCAAACTGTTGGCTGCAGGCCAAATCTGGCCCCCATAGCCTGTTCTTCGAATAGCTAGTGAGCTATGGGTGGCTTTTACAGTGTTAAAGGGTTGATAAAAAGAAAAGGAAGAAGAATACCCCCTTAAGTAATTAGTCTCTGGCCAGACAGCAAAGTAATTAGTCTCTGGCCAGACAGCAAAGAAAAAAGGTTTGCTGACCCCCATTCTAAAGTCCTTAGTTTCCACCCAATTGGGCACGTGTACTGTTTTTTTTTTTTTAATTGGTTAACACTTCCCCTTTTTAAAGGTATTGTCTATATACTATTTTTTATATTAAACACATTTGCCATGAGTTGGAAAACCTTTGATTACCTCTGAGATAATGAGAACATACTCCATTAAGTCATTATTTTAGCTTATGGTTTCTGACCCTTAATTTGTTTTCGCCCATCTCCTTTGTCAGATTGGGTAATGCTCTTTTTGGTCAGAAAACTGGCTCCTCTGTCTTTCTTTGATATATTCTGTATAACTTCAGCTATCCGTACCTTAATATTTATCCGATTCTTTCATTTGGATATTGGGTTTCCCAACACATTTTGCTCCTCAAATTAATATTTTTCAGATCCTCAAAAGAAAGATTCAGAGACCAAGACTTAGCATCACGTGACAGAGACAGGAATTCAAGAGACAGATCACCTCGTGACAGAGATCGAAAAGATAAGAAGCGGTCCTATGAGAGCGCTAATGGCAGATCAGAAGACAGGAGGAGCTCTGAAGAGCGCGAAGCAGGGGAGATATAATTAGCTGTGTACATATCCTCAATCCTTAAGCTTCCTATGGCGTTACATACTATTGTTTAGTTTACAGCTGTTGGGGGTAACAGTGAGCAGTTCCAGACTCCGATCCAAATAGGCTAGATGCACAGTATCTAACTTGATCTGAACTGAACTTGTTTCCCCGATGAAGCCTAAAACTACATCCATAGTTTCTGGTGAACCTGTAATGCAATTCTGAAAGTACAGTTTTATATAATAAGATGCTGATATCTTTATTCTTTCTAGTAGGAGTGATAGTGAACGAATTGTGTTGCTTGCTTTGGGATTTTTTGAACATTTGTAAAATGCTGTCTTCCTTTCTAGTCCACAAACAACAGCTTTCAGAATTTTTCTTTTTAATTCTTCCTCTGACTTTTGTATCCCCTAATACCTCCACCCTCTAATTAGCAGAGAAAGGGGGAGCAGGGAAGCAATATAACTTCTGTTCTAAGGTTCTGTTCCCTTTTATTACTAGCTGATTACAGAGCATTTATACTGGAAAGCGTGCTGGAGAAATTTAAATACTGAGAGTTTTTGTTTTGTTTTACGGTGCCTATTTAGAGTTGGAAGTTGAACAGCTGTTGCATTACCTACTTTGCTTTTTTTATTGAAATTTTGAAATCAAACGTCTTGATTTTTCTGTTCTATTGAATTGCTATGTTCAGGATGTTTTGGAAAGGGGTGGGGGCAGGGAATCTTTCATAAGCACTTGTTTTATTTTGTGTGTGTGGAGTATAAAGCCTACAACCTTATTGTAAAAATTAATAAAATGAAACAATCACCACCACCATCATTAAACTGTAACTTGTCTAGTAAATTGTCACTAGAACTATTTGCTGTGGGCATTTCTTCCATTCTGTTTTATTGTTATTAGTGCATTACCGTGCAAGGCACCAAAGGAAATAAACACTTCCAAGATGAGCTGTTGCTCCAGCTGGGCCCCGTGGTGACTGTATTCCAGCTGCTCCAGGGCTGTCTAACAACTGCTATGGAGAAGGACCAGATCTTCAAAAGAAATTGTTTTTTTCTGTGTTTTTTCATTCAGCAAACTAAAATAAAAACGTGGTCTAATCAATGTAATGAGAATAACAATTTCTCCACTGAAGAACTGTGTACCTACCAGTGATTTTAAATAGTAGTTGGGAGGTATCCCTTGTGATTCTAGAAGATCTAGGAACAAAAATACTTCAGCAAAGTTAGTGTCTGTTTAACATCACCTTCTAAGAATTGTCTTTGGACCCCTGAGTGAAAACTTTTAATATGACTGAGGTACATGGGCCACAGAGGCAAAGAGAAATTAATTCCAAGTCGCAAATTTACATCTAAAAGGGACACTCATCATTAACGTAAGGTTTGCTGCCATATTTAGTTCCACACACTCCAGTTTATGCAGAGTTCAGGCTGAGAACCAATGCCCTTAGTGGCCCATTTTCTTTTACTCTTGGTTTCTGAGGAATTGTTTTTTTTAAAACTTTGGATTTAGTACCTTGGGGTGTGGAGTAAGACCAAACAGGTTAAGTTGGCAGATAAAAGGAGACTGTGACCAAAAACTCCAAAACATTGGAAAATGTTTTCACATTGTTTAAGTGACGCTTACTACCTCTCTGCCTAATTGCATAAATGCTTACTAGCTGTTAATGCAGTTCTAATTTGTAGGGCAGTACAGGCTACACGACCATCAGCAGGTGAGCAATAGCCAACGAAGGACAGCATCATCTGGGGCTCGGCTACCCAGTTAGAGCACTTCAGCTGCCTGGCTCTCTCAAAATCTCATTTAAAAATCCTTTTAGAACAATTCTGTTGCTTAGGTACATCTAGTATTTGGACTTGGGGATAAGCAATCTACATTTTTAATCATCATCCTTAAGCCAGGGCAGCTACTCTGAATTAGAGTAACCTTAAAATCTCATCTATAAGAAGGTGGAAGAGGGGTCAGTACCAAATCTTCCATACTGAGAAGGACTTTGTTGTTTAATGTTTTGTCAAAAGGAAAGAGTGCACAAGCAGAGGAGGGATAGAGGGAAAGAAGCAGGCTTCTGCTAAGCAAGGAGCCAGGTACATTCTGAGAAGGATCTCAAGACCTAAGGTGATCCAGGGCATTGTGCAGCTGTCTTCTGCCTCTGTTTTCTAGGCTGTATTTTTTGCAGCTTTCCGGACCTTAATCCCCGTATCTTCTGGAGCAAGGAGCATGAAGGTGAGGTCACAGTTTAGTTATCTAAAGTGGTACTCCTGGTATGGAGGGGAAGGCGGCTGTAGAGGACCCTGGCTTCCCTTACTCCACAAATCCAACTATCCTATTCATCCTTAATCCCCCCAAATCAGCCACAAGCCTGGAAGAACGGACTCCACAAATAAAACCATAGCATAGAGATGGATGGAGTTTGTGGAGAAATGGGTCCTGGCTGCTGCAGAGAGGAGGGAACCCTGGTTATGGAGAAGGTTGAGAGGGAGTGAGAGAGAAAGAGGAGCACATAGGGGAACACTAAAGGACAAGATTTCCTCATAGCCATTGGTTTGGAAAGTGAGAGGAGCTGAATTTGAGTTTGCAACCAGTGAGACTTAAAGCCAGAGGTTCTGTTTGCAGTAGCCCAGCCTGCTGAGTCCAGTCTGGAGGCATGCAGCTCCTGTTGGAAAGAAGGCAGGCAAACAACAAAAATACCGCGATCTGAGGAGTGCTAGTGGAAACGGGTGGGGGATTATTTTATCTTCTCTGAGTGTGACCAAAGGCAGTATTCACTGTAGATACCTCTCCAAGAACAAAGAAGCTGGCCCTGCCCTTGCCCTCCCACGTCCCTGTCCCTCGGCATGAACACAGAGCCACCTGCAGGAACTGGCTGCCTAACTTGCTTACAGTAAGCCCCAAACCTCTGTGCCTCAATAGAACTGCCCTTCTCAGACAAGCCTGCTTTAATACCAAGTGTGGCAAGCCCCCTCATCCAGAAGACCAGCACAACCCCTCTGTCCATACCACATCTCCCAACCAGAGCCTCACTGAAAGTTTCATCTCAAGCATACCAAAGCCCACCCAACTAAAATTCGCCAGCTCAAACATTCAGGCCAGGCACCAAACACTGCCCATGGCAGGGAAGGAGAGGTTCTGCAGATGAAGGGCTGGAAGGATAGAGGAGCTAAAATACAACAGCAGAAAACATGCAGCACACATAGAGACACACCGTGAAGGACCAGGACCGGGGCACTATAGGACTAATTCAGACCATTTCTTCGGGAAGCAGGAGACCTAACTGGCTAACCCACAGGAGCAGGCAGAGACTTAGACAACATGAGAAGGAAGGTGAATTTATCCCAAATGAAAGAACAAGATAAGGCCATGACCAGAGATCTAAGTGAAATGGAAGTAACATGCCTAATGGAGAATTTAAAGCAATAATCATGCAATAATAAGGATACTCGTGGGGCTTGAGAAAAGAATGAAAGACATCAGTGAGACCCTTACCATGGAGATAGGAGTTTTAAAAAAAAAAGTGCAATAAAGGAGATTAGAATTAGAAGCATACATGATGCAATGAACAGCAGGCTGGAAGAAGAGCAACAAATTAATGACTTCAAATACAGTAAAGAAGCTGAACAAAAGGAAGAAAGAATTACACAAAATGACAATAGATTTAGGGAACTCATTGACTCCATCAATGTAATAACATTCATAGGAGTCCCAGAATAAGAAAGAAAAATGGGGACAAAATTTACTTGAAGCAGTAGCTGAGAACTTTCCTACTCTGGGGAAGGAAACAGACATCCACGTGCAGGAGACAGAACAGCCAAACAAAACAAAAGCAACAACAACAACAAAAAAACACAAAAGCAGGCCAACACCAAGACAATTAAATTTACAAAATACAGTCATAAGAACATCTTAAAAAGCACTAACCCAATATAAGACCATTACTTATTAGGGAAAACCCATAAGGCTATCAGCAGATTTTTCATCAGAACCCCTGCAAACCAGAAGGGACTGTGGCATGATCTATTCAAAGTGCTGAGAGGGAAAAATCTGCAGCCATCAATACTCTACCCAGCAAAGCTAACATTCAAAGTAAAAGAGTTTCCCAGACAAAAATTAAGGTTCGTGACCACTCAACCATCCCTGCAAGAAATATTAAAGGAGAAATAGACAAAAGGTGACAGTATGGAGGTAGGAAGCAAATGCAGTAAAAATGACCTTATTTAAAAAAAAAAAAAAATCCTTCAAGGAACTCACAAAAGATGCAAAATACGACAACATATACCTAAAATGTGGGGAGGATAGGAGTCAAGAGTGAGTTTAGACTTAAGCAACCATCAACTTAATACAGACTGCTATATGTAGAAGTTATATGCAAACCTAATGGTATCCACAAATCAATAGAAATATGCAAAGAATAATGAGAAATTCAAATTGCTCAAGAAAACCAACAAACCAAATGACAGATAAAGGACTAGTATCCAAAATCTATAAAGAACTTAACCAAACTCAACACCCAAAGAACAAGTAATCCGATCAAGAAATGGTCAGAAGACATGATAGACATTTCTGCAAAGAAGACATCCAAATGGCCAACAGACTCATGAAAAAGAAAAACTTTTCTTCCTCACTCAGCATCAGGGAAATACAAATCAAAACCACAGTGACATTCCACCTCACACCAGTCAGAATAGCTAAAATTAACCAGTCAGGGAACAACAGGTGTTGGAGAGGATGCAGAGAAAGGGGAACCCCCCTACACTGTTGGTGGGAATGCAGGCTGGTGTAGCCACTCTGGAAAATAGCGTGGAGGTTCCTCAAAAAGTTGAAAATAGAGCTACCCTATGGCCCAGCAATTGCACTACAGTATTTATCCCAAAAGTAAAAATGTAACATTCCAAAGGAGTGCCTTCACTCCCAATGTTTATAGCAGCAATGTCCACAATAGCCAAACTGTGGAAAGAGCCCAGATGTCCATCAACAGATGAATGGATAAAAAAGAGGTGGTGTGGTGTGTATATATGTGTGTGTGTGTGTGTTTGTGTATACACACAAAATGGAATATTATGTAGCCATCAAAAATCCTGCCATTTCCAGTGACGTGGATGGAACTAGCAGGTATTATGCTAAGTGAAATAAGTCAGAGAAAGGCAATTATATGATCTCACTGATACGTGGGATTTGAAAAACAAGGCAGAGGATCATAGGGGAAGAGAGGAAAAAATGAAACAAGAAAATAGACAAACCATAAAAGACTCTGAACTCTGGAAATAGTTGTTGGAGTAGAGTGGGGTGGGAGGAATGGGGTGGCTGGGTGATTGATACTGGGGAGAGCATGTGTTGTGGTGAGCACTGTGTATTGTTTACAACTGATGAATCACAGGCCTATACCCTTGAAACAAATACATATGTTAAAAAAAAAACAAAAAACAAAACCAGCAAACCATGAAAGAAAAAGGTTCAGAGAATTTCCCCCACAAACCACCACAAGACAGTAAAATGAAAAGAAATGGTTGTCAATAATTACTTTGAATGTAAATGGACTAAACGCTCTAATCAGAAGACAAAGGGTGACAGAGTGGATTAAAAAACAACAATAAAGCAAGACCCATCTATATATTCCTTACGAGAGACTCAAAAAATTTTTAAGATTTCGCTGTGAAGTAATCTCTACATCCAACATTGGGGTTGCACTTACTACCCCTAGATTGAGTCCCATGCTCCACCGAGACAGCCAGATGCCTCAAAAGACTCTTTCAGAACTAAAGACACTTGCAGATTTTTTTTTTTAAATTTTTTAAAAAGATTTTATTTATTTATTTGTCAGAGAGAGAGAGCGCGAGCACAGGCAGACAGAGTGGCAGGCAGAGGGAGAAGCAGGCTCTCTGTCGAGCAAGGAGCCCAATGTGGGACTCGATCCCAGGACGCTGGGATCATGACCTGAGCCGAAGGCAGCCGCTTAACCAACTGAGCCACCCAGGCGTCCCGACACTTGCAGACTGAAAGTGAGGGGATGGAGAAACACTCAAGAGGATGTCAAAAGAAAGCTGGAGTAGCAATATATTGGACCAACTGGGCTTTAAAACAAAAGCTGTAACGAGACAAAGCCACTATATAATAGAGGAGACAATTCAACAAGAACATAGGACAATTATAGATTTTTATGCATCCAACATGGGAGCACTGAAATATATAAAACAAAGAAAGGAACTAATGAATAACAGTATCAGGTTAGTAGGGGACTTTAACACCCTAGATCAACTGACAGATCATCTGAACAGAAAATCAAGGAAACACTGGCTTTGAATGACACACTAGGCCAGAAGGACTTAACAGATATATGCAGAACATTCCATCCTACACCAGAATACACATTACTTTTAAGTGCACATGCAACATTCTTTAGAACATATCACCTATTAGCCCACCAAACAAACCTCAACAAATTCAAGAAGCTCCAAGTCCCACCATGCACCTTTGCTGACCACAACATTATGAAACAGGAAGTCAACCACAAGAAAAAAGTCTGAAAAGATCACAAACACATGAAGGTTACCTAGCATGCTACCAAACAATGAAGGGGGAGAGAGGAAGGACAATGGGTCAACCAGGAAATAAGAGTACATGGAAACCAATGAAAATGAAAACCACAGTCCAAAACATTTGGGATGCAGTGAAGTGGCCCTAAGAGGGAAGTATATAGCAATACAGGCCTACCTGAAGAAGCAAGAAAAATCTCAACCTAACGTTACACGTAAAGGAGCTAACAAAAAACCAAACGAAGCCAAAAAAAACAGCAGAAGAAAGGAAATAATAGAGATGAGAGCAGAAATAAAGGATATAGAAACTAAAAAAATCCCAGCAGGACAGATCAGTGAAATGAGGACTTGGTTCTTCTAGAAGAACAACAGAATTGTAAACCTCTAGCCAGACTTAAAAAGACAAAGGGCCCAAATAAAATCACTAAAGAGAGGAGAAATACCAACACCACAGAAATACAATAATAAGAGAATACAGTGAAAAACTACACACCAACAAATGGGACAACCTAGAAGAAATGGATAGGTTTCTAGAAACATCAACTGCCAAAATGGAAATGAAAAAATAGAAAACAGACTAATAACCAGAAAAGAAACTGAATCAGTGATCAACTCCCAACAGACAGAAGTCCAGGGCCAGATGGGTTCATAGGCAAATTCTACCCAACACTTTAAAGAAGATTTAATACCTATTCTCAAACTACTTCTAAAAATAGAAAAGGAATATCTTCTACATTCATTACCCTGATAGCAAAACCAACACTTTAAAAAAAAGAGAAAACTACAGACTGATACCCTTAATGAACATATATACAAAAGTCCTTAATACTAGCAAACCAGATACAACCACCTAGTTCTAAGACCACAATCAAGTGGGATTTATTCCTGGTTTGTAAGTGTGATTCAATATTCACAAATCAATCAACATAATATACCACATCAGTAAGTTTAAGAACCATATGATTATTTCAATTGGTGCAGAAAAAGCATTAGACAAAAGTACAAACATCCATTCATGATAACAACCCTAAACAGAGTAGCTTTATAAAATACGTATATGAAAAACCCACAGCTAATACCATTCTAAATAGGGAAAAATTGACAGCTTTTTCTCCTGGGTCAGGAATAAGACAGGGATATCTACCTCCACCACGTTATTCCACAGAGTACTGGAAGTCCTAGGCACAGCAGTCAGATAACAATAAGAAGTAAAAGGCATCCACATTGGTAAGAAAGAAAAAAAACTTTCACTATTTGCAGATGACCTGATCCCTATGCAGAAACCTGAAAGACTCCTCTGAAAAACTGCCAGGAATGATAAATGAATTCAGTAAAGTCACAGGACACAAAAATCAGCGTACAGAAATCTGTTGCATTTCTGTACACCAGCAAAGAAGCAGAAAGAGAAGGAATTAATACCATTACAGTTGCACCAAAAATAGTAAGCTACCTAGGAATAAACCTAACCAAAGAGGTCAAAGACCTTTACTCTGAAAACCCTAAAATACTGATGAGACAGACTGAGGCTAACACTAAGAAACGGAAGGACAGCCCATGCTTACAGGTTGGAACAAATTTTGTTAAAATGTCTATACTGCCGAAAGCATTCAACACATTTAATACAATCCCTGTCAATCACCATTTTTCATGAAGCTAAAACAATGCTAAAATTTGTATGGAACCACAGAAGAATAGCCAGAGCAATCGTGAGAAGAACAAAGCTGGAGGCATCACAATTCTGGACCTTGAGTTTTGTTTTATTTTTGAAGATTTTATTTCTTTGAGAGAGAGCAAAAGTGGCAGAGATCACAGAGGGAGAGGGAGAAGCAGGCTCTTCACTGAACAGGGAGCCCGATGCGGGGCTTTATCCCAGGACGCCGGGATCATGACCTGCGTTGAGGGCAGATGCTTAACTGACTGAACCACCCAGGTGTCCCTGGGCTTTGAGTTGTTTTAGAAAGCTGTAGTGATCAAAACAGTATGGTGCTGGCAAGAAAAACAGACACATAGATCAATGGAACATAATAGAAAGCCCAGAAATAAGCCCACAATCATCTGGTCAGTTAAGCTTCAACAAAGGAGGTGAGAATATTCAGCGGGGAAAAAGACAGTCTCTTCAACAAATGATGTTGGGAAACCTGGACTGGCAAGATGCAAAAGATGAAGCTGGACCACTTTCTTAACATCGTACACAAAAACTCAAAATGGGTTAAAGACCTAAATGTGAGACCTGAAACCATAAAGAGCTTAGAAAAGAGCACAGGCAGTAATCGCGCTCTGACACTGGCCATAGATAGCAGTGTTTTCCCAAGTAGGTCTCCTGAGGCAAAGAAAAACAAAAGCAGAAATAAACTACCGAGACTACCTCAAAATTGAAAGCTGCTGCACAGCTGAGGAAACAGAACTAAAAGACAACCTACTGAATGCGAGAGGATATGTGCAAATGACCTATCCGATGAGGGCCTAGTATCCAAAATTAATAAATAACTTACTTAACACCCCCAAGGTAAATAATCCAATTTAAAAACGGGCAGAGGACATGAAAAGGCATTTCTTCAAAGATGGCCAACAGACACATAGAAAGATGCTGAACATCGCTGTCAAAGAAACGCAAGTCACAGCTACGAGGAGACAGCCCTTCACGCCTGCAGAATGGCTACAGTTAACAACACAGGAAACAAAAACTGACAAGGTGTGGAGAAAAAGGAACCTTCTTGCGCTGTTGGTAGGATTGCAAACCAATGCATTGTGGAAAACAGTATGGATGTTCCTCAAGAAAAAAAATAGCACTATCGTCGGATCCAACGATCTCACTACTGGGGATTTTCCCAAAGAATGCAAGAACAGTAATTCAGACGGATACATGCACCTGGTGCTTATAGGAGCATTATTTACGACGGCCCAAGTCCGAGTGTCTATCGATGGATGAATGGATAAACAAGATGTGGTACAATGGAATATTAGCCACAAAAAAATGTTATCTCACCACGTGCAACAGCATGGATGGATCCAGAGCACAATGCCAAGTGACTTATGTTAGTCCCAGACAAGGACCATGTAACCGCACTCGTACAGAATTTCAGAAACGAACCAAACAAAGGGAAAAGGCGGGGAGGCAAACCAAGAAGCAGACTTAGCTGTAGAGAACAAACTAAGGGTTATTGGAAGGGTGCGGGTGTGTGCACGGGGTTAAGCGGCGCACTTGTGAGGAGCACTGGCGGACGTCTGGGAGGGATTATGGAATCACTATTATTCCATGTGTAGGGAAACCAATATTATACTATGTTAACTGGAATTTTAAGATTGATTTATTTTAGAGAGCAAGCAGGGAGGGAGGGGCGGATGGAGAGTGAGACTCTTAAGTAGACTCCATGCTGAGCATGGAGCCTGACAGAGCACTTGACCTCATGACCCTGAGATCACCACCGGAGTGGAAGCCCAGAGTCGGATGCCTAACTGACTGCACCACCCAGGCACCCCTGGACTTTATTTATTTATTTTATGGATTAATTTGTTTTAGAGACAGTGCAAGCAGTGGGGGGGGGGGGATCTCCAGCAGACTCCACGCTAAGCCCAGAACCCGATAAGAGGCTCGATCTCACAACCCTGAGATCATGTCCTGAGCCAAAACCCAGAGTCAGACACTCAAACTGACGGAGCCATCCAGGCACCCCATGTTAACTGGATTTCACAACAGAACGGTGTTATTGCCTGTGCACCAGCAGAGAGTGCAAGATGGAGGCCAAAGATGGGGTCGGCATTGTCAGCACTCCTACACTCCGCCCCCAATATCTTCATGGCCCGTGTAACATCTGTGTGCCATTCTTCTATGACCTGAGAGCCAGCTACGGGGAAATGAGTTCCAGACCTAAGCCACAGCAGCAGTCTGAACAGCAACAGGAGATGCCCCGGCCACCTGATGAAGAGGTCGTCTCCTTACCCAACATGGGAGGGACTGTGAACTTCAGCCTAAGTGGCGGTCCATGACAGGAAGATGGTTCCTCATGTGACAGGAAGACGTTTCCTGATGTAAGAGGAAGGAACATCCATGCAAGCCTAGGAACCATAAGACAAATGTCTTACAGGGGCGCCTGGATGGCTCAGTGGCTCAGAAGACTGACCATCTTCTGCATTTCAGAAGTTAAGTCAATTCAGTTCCTAGTGGTCTCATTCCTGGAGGCTGTCCTGCCAGTGGGCTTTCAAAATCCAGCCTGTCATGTGCAGTTGGGTAGAAAATTAGCCAGATCTGCAAAGAAACCAGAGGAATTCAGGATCCAGCCTCATTTTACAGGGAATCAATCATTCAGGGATAATCAGAACTAGAATATTTCTCCCATAAAGGCGTTTTACTTTATTCCCTCTCTAAACTGTCAGAGGTACCCAAATTAAGAGTTACTTGTTTGTGAAGCAAATCGTCTTAACAAACTTGGCCCAATTACCTACAGAAGTGCAGCAAGAACAGTAATTGGCCATACAGGTTCCTTTAAATCCAGTTTGCGTCTCCTAAGGAATTTCAGATTGCACCTGTAAAAGCTTCTTAAGAGCCAAGCCACACACTTGCCATCAGACTTGCCTATGAATACCTATAGAATTGGGTTACATTCTTCTTGAGGTCCCAAAAATACCCTTAAATCCCTGAGCCTTCCAAGAAGTGACAATCCTACTCATCTGGTAGGGCTCCGGGGAGCCTCTGTAAGCAAGGTGCCAGACTGATTATTTCCACGGTGCTTCGTGGGTTCCATAAAGTCAAACTTAGTTCCTTCATGCTCTCTGGTCATACTTGAGCCTATGCAGGTCTCTCTCAAATGGGACATTCCAGTCAAAGCCTTGGTCATATAACCGACATTTCTAGTGGAGTCCTTTTACAGGGAGAACAGATTCTCATCGGATTTATTCCATTTCCCGTTTGGTCATCACAGCAGGCCCCAACCAAACCCTTCTGGATGTGAAGTTCATGTAATTCACAGCTCACACTGGGCATTAAAGACCCCCAGGGCCTGTAGTTGTTTGACTATGATTTTTTTTCTTCAAGGAAGCCTCTTGTTGGGGGTGCCTGGCTGTCTCAGTAAAGCATGGGACTCTTGATCTCAGGGTTTTAAGTTCAAGCCTCACATTGGGTGTAGAGATAGCTCAAACATAAAATCTTTTATTTATTTATTTTCAAAGATTTTATTTATTTGATTACAAGTAGGCAGAGAAGCAGGCAGAGAGAGAAGGGGAAGCAGGCTCCCCGCCAAGCAGAGAGCCTGATGCGGGGCTTGATCCTAGGTCCCTGAGATCATGACTTGAGCCAAAGGTAGAGACTTAACCCATGAGCCACCCAGTCACCCCTTAAGAATAAAATCTTTTTTTTTTTTAAGATTTTATTTATTTGACAGACAGAAATCACAAGCAGGCAGAGAAGCAGGCAGAGAGAGAGGAGGAAGCAGGCTCCCTGCTGAGCAGAGAGCCCGATGCGGGGCTTGATCCCAGGACCCTGGGATCATGACCCAAGCCGAAGGCAGAGGCTTTAACCCACTGAGCCACCCAGGTGCCCCTTAAAAATAAAATCTTAAAAAAGAAAAAAGAAAGAAAAAAAGAGAAAGCCTCTTGTTGGTTACAACCCAATCCAATTGGCTTCCCTTCTTAACGAAGACATACAAAGATTTAAGATTTTTTATTTAAGAATAAAAGTGCTTTATTTTTTTATTTTATTTTATTTTATTTTTTTTTTTTTTAAATTTATTTATTTGTCAGAGACAGAGAGAGCGAGCAAGGCAGACAGAGTGGCACGCAGAGGCAGAAGCAGGCTCCCTGCCGAGCAAGGAGCCCGATGTGGGACTCGATCCCAGGACGCTGGGATCATGACCTGAGCCGAAGGCAGCCGCTTAACCAACTGAGCCACCCAGGCGTCCCTATTTTTTTATTTTATTGAGCTCATGAGTCGAATGCTCTACCAACTAAGCCAGCCAGGACCCCCTTAAAGGCCTTAATAACGGCATCAGCTGGGAAATGCAGGGCCCCAGTAACCCAGTAAGCCAACAAGCCTGCAATCCCTTTTATTGCTTGAGAGACTGGAAAGGTTTGTATTTTATTGATGACCACCTCGGCCGCACTTTTGCCTTACCCGACCAGATGATGGTCAGGAGCTTGACTGACCAGGCCATCGAATCCTGTCGGTATTTACCTCTCATCCTAACGACCAAGTGTACAGCTGCTTGGGACTAAGGATAAGTCAGCACGGGTTAACGTCATTCACATAATGATGAAGCCCCATCGTCTCGGCTGTGTGCATTCTTCTTCCTCTCTAGGGAACCAGCGGCTGTGCAGCACAGGTTCCCATTTTGCATGACCCACGAGGCTCAATTTCACTACTCAGCTACACAACCAGAATTCACCTGTTGTCATTAGAGACCAGTCAGGAATGGGGGACATATGCACAAGAAAGCACGGGGGAGGAAGCCTGCTGATCTTGGAGGTCTGACCTTAATAACTTGCTCCTCCTATCAGTACTCTTTATTTCTCCCCAAAATTTCGAGGGGTTTCCATATAGATTAGTGTCTTTTTAGCCGTATTGTCTATTAGAGCATAGTCTGTGCGAGACCAATAAATGGCTAATTCATCCTGGGGCCTCTGGCCCACACCTATGCGGGCACCAGAGGACAACTCTAGCCTAATCCATACCTCTAGGGATAGAGGGTTAGCAGAGGGACAACTGGCGATACCCGTGGCTTTTTTGAGCCTTCCTTCTAGGGAGTAAAGTACTTTCTTAGGCAGTGCCTCCTGTAGGCTTAGCAAGACTGAACTGGGTTGTATTTTCTCTTGGAGTCCCAGATACTAGATCTTTCCACAATTGTTCACAAGCAACCGTGATGGCACCCCTCTCTGCCATTTTGTCGTGGGCAGGGTCCTTTTGTTTTCACCCTATTTCCTTTGGGGGGGATTCCTTCAGTTTCACTTAAGTCAGTCACCACGAAGCTACTGGGGAAAGGCGCTGACTAACCACAGCGGCCAGGACAGGCGCCGAAGTCCTGTACCATATGTCCCTGGGGCCGACTGCCAGACACAGCCCTCCATGCCAGAGGAAAATTCTTCAGCCTCTGAATGCTGGGCGAAAATGGCACGTTGCGTTACCGCCTCACCTGAAATTGCTTCTTGTAGTTCTTCTAGAGAGCCGGGTTACCTTGATGCTAGTGTTTATCCCATCAAATTAGCTAAGTGCCTGCAATCCTCACCCATGGCCTGAAGCAGGTCGTCCGTGTTGCAAGGCTGGTTGAGCAGTGACTCGCATTTTTTTTTTTAAACGTGGCAAACCCAGTTAACATACTACCGTCTCACCCAGGATCTCACAGCCTGACACCCAAGCTGCCACCCCTTCCCAGCCCTTCTGTCTGCCCCCCATCTCAGGGAGCGTACCTAACAACTCCTTGCGCGTTTTTAAGGTGTCCCCGAACTCACGCGCTGGTCCGAAACGCTCCAAAGACCTATAGCCAAGTCTCCCCACGGGGTCGTGGCTGGCCAGCGTGGGATTCTGAACCAGCAGCCTGGCCTCCTCCAACCCCTGCAGGGCCCCGTCCCCCCCTCCCCAAGACAACCGGCTCTCCCCCAGCACAGACCCTTTGCTGAAGCTGGTTTTGTCTTCCGTACCCTGCTGACTACGCCCGTTGTTTAGAGGCGGAGGAGGGTCCCTAACCTATCCTCCAGCGTCAGAAGACACTGTCAGGCCGAATAAACGAAGCAAGCCACCGAGGTTTCCGCAGGCCAACTTACAGGGACAGGAGGGCGTCCAGAGGACCACGCAGCTCGCCGCGCCATCAGTGTGTACTGAGCGAGGAGCGTGCGGGGCAGGTCCCGGGGCAGCGACCTAAGTGGAGCCACCTGTGCGCCCGAGGGAGCCCCGCCCCGGGGACAAGATGGCGGCCCAAAGATGGCGCCGGCGTGCAGCACGCCGACGCCATCCTCCTCTTGCGCAGGTCTCGGCACTGCTGTGTCATCTGGCCCGTGCAGCAGAGGGTGTTAAGTTTAGTCACATTCGCAAAAGCCTTCGGTCCTCTGGGGACATCATGCGCAGTGTTTCCTTCCTTGAGGCCTTTGTTCTGCTGTCATCAGGCATTTCCTCCAAAGTTGAAGCTTGAGGGGAAAAAACCCTCCATTTCTAAGTAGGCTTGTTTTTTTCGAGAAAGACTTTCTCACTCCTCTGATAACCTTAAAGCTAAGGTTTACTTTTATCATTTCCAAGGTTGTTTTTTCTCTCGAAGTCTCATTTTAAGCGTCTACTTTTATAAACTGTTTAATAACAGCTTCCAGCATTACCCCATTGGGCCTGAGCCAAGTGTGCGCCGCCGTTTCAACGCTTCCATCAGTCACTGCTAGTTTGTCCTTCCGAGTGACAAATGAGGTAATTTCTCATTCTGTGTGGTACCTTGTAAAAATCAGTGTTGTTGTTTTTTTAAAATTTTATTTATTTATTTGACGGAGAGAGATCACAAGTAGGCAGAGCAGCAGGCGGGTGAGGGGGGTAAGCAGGCTTGCCGCTGAGCAGAGCGCCCCATGCGGGGCTCCATCCCAGGACCCTGAGACCATGACCTGACCTGAAGGCAGAGGCTTAACCTACTGAGCCACCCAGGCACCCCTAAAAATGACAGTTTTAAGCAATGGCCCATTTTAATGATGGTAAGTTTTTATAAATATTAGTGACAGTTCTAACAATCAGAATTCTTTATAGGATTTTTAGCATTAAAAATCCAAGTAAAGGGGCACGAGAGGGAGAGTGCCAAGAGAACGGGGTTTTCATGGCAGAGGCCAGGCTGGGGGGAACCAACCAGGCAAGGCCCACCAGCAGCGGGGTGCAGGGGCCTCAGGTGAGGAGGGCCTTGTGGGGTGCTGGCACAGCACGAAGGATGTCAGATGTTCTGGGTCTACAAGTCCATAAGGAGATCAGACCAAACTCCTGGCCAACATAACAGGGCTGAAATCAAGGCACCCAGCCTCGTGGAATGGGGCTCTCCATCAAGGATCCGGCAGGATGAGGCCACACAGGAGAAGCCAAAGGCTGGCAGCAGCACCAGAGTCTCCTCTAATAGGGCTTTGGAAGAGTGGCTTTCGAGATCCCCAGTCAGTGCTGTCCTGTAGCTGGAGACTACGGACCACCCGTAACATAACATTTGACTGAAATGGGCTTAAACAGTGGTCTCTGTTGGCTCCTGTGACTGAGTTCCAAGTGACAGCTCCATCCCTGGGTTAGCACTTAAGCCTTACACCCAGATGAAGAGAAACCATTTCATTCTGGGTCTCAAAGAGCAAGGCATCTTCTTCTCCCGTTTCTGCGACCCAATAAGTTGATTTAAAATAGGTTTACATATCTCTCCCCCCGACCCACCTCCCTGCCCCGCCATGGGCTCTTTGAGACAGGATTTCTCAAAATGTGGCTTCTGGACTGTGTGCGTCAGCATCACCAGGAAAGCTGGTAAAAATCTGACCCACTGAAGCAGAATCTCTTGATGGGGCGGGGGAGGAGTCAAATACACCTGATACTGATGGCTCTTCCACCACTGGATGGCCATCTTAATGGATCTCGGAGGCTGCTGGGCCCACCCATGCCAGCAGCTGGTCCCCACAGCTCCGTGACCCCAGCCAGTGCCAGCAGTGCCATGATGACGTATGGATTTCACACACTAGCATCTGGTGGCACCTGGTGGGAAGAAAGACTAGAGAAACTCCTCAGGAGGAATGCCATGCCGTACAGCCTGCTGTGTCATCTCCCCAGCTTCAGAAAGGGAAAGATGCGCTCTGAACGCCTGGCTGGAGCCTGTGAGAAGGCCCCTCAGCAAATGAGGTAATGACAGGCTGCAAGAAGGGGTGGCCCCAGCACTCATTTCTGAAGCCAGCAATTCTCAAGCCGGGCTGTGCGTCAGGATCTTGTGGACTTTTTAAAAAAGTCTAATTCCTCTTTTAATCATAGTAGTACATAAATGCGGGCTCTTGAAACAAACAAGAAAATCAACCAATGAATACAGCTTTAGTAATACTAAAGTACACATATTTAAACAACAAAGATTGGTCCCTTTGTAATCTTATTCCTGCTCCTTGTAAACACAGAAGTTTCTTAATCTTAAGTGTACAGCTTGATGAATGTTTATGTATGTGTCCACCTGATCCTGTCCAGATCCAGACCACTTCCAGCACCCTAGAATGTTCCCTGGGGACCCTTCTCAGTTCATATTTCCCCCACATAACCACTATTCTGACTCCAGTCACCATCAGTTAGTTTTAAGGCAACCATTTTTTTTTTTTTAAGATTTTATTTGTTCGTCAGAGAGAGAGAGCGAGCGAGCACAGACAGAGTGGCAGGCAGAGGCAGAGGGAGAAGCAGGTTCCCTGCCGAGCAAGGAGCCCGATGTGGGACTTGATCCCAGGACGCTGGGATCATGACCTGAGTCGAAGGCAGCCGCTTAACCCACTGAGCCACCCAGGCGTCCCTAAGGCAACCACTTTAAATTATTTTTGCCATTTCTTCTAGTAGTTTCCGTATTTCTTTCTTTCTTTTTTTTTTTTAAATATTTTTATTTATTGAGACACCTGGGTGGCTCGGTCAGTTGAGTGGCTGCCTTTGGCTCAGGTCATGGTCCCAGCGTCCTGGGATGGAGTCCCATATCTGGCTCCTTGCTCGGCAGGGAGCCTGCTTCTCCCTCTACCTCTGCCTGCCACTCTTCCTGCTTGTGCTCTCTCTCTCTCTCAGACAAATAAATAAAATCTTAAAAAAAAAAAAAAAAAGATTTTTATTTATTGGGTGGGGAGGGGCAGAGGAAGAGGGAGAGAATCTCCACAATGAGTGCGGGGCCTGAGGTGGGACACGATCTCCTGACCCTGAGATCATGACTTGAGCCAAAACCAAGAGTTAGTCACTTACCTACTGAGCCTCCCAGGCGCCTCTCTGTATTTCTAAATAATATGGTTACACTGCTGTTTCTTGGTCTGCCTACTTCGGATAGGAACTAGTAGCTTCTTAGAACAGTAGGTCAAAAGATCGCTCTTGTTCCAATTCCTCACCAGGTGAAGCTTAAAAACTTTAGGACTTCCAGGCTTTGGCACCACCAACCACACCCTGGCCACCCGTGCCCCAGGTGTCCCCCACCTGTGGTCCCTGGCCTTGAGCTGGGAGCAGCCAGATGGCTGCCAGTGTCAGATATGCCTAACGAGCCAGGCTCGGGACCTTGCTGAGCAGGACTGTGAGGTGTGAGTGGAACATGTTACCAAGCTCCGGGGTTAAATGGTAGCAGGAGTGAGAAAGCCAGGAGAAACACCAGAGTGCTTCTAAGATTTTTATTCTTTGTCCAGTGCACTCTAAGAACCCCACCCCTCTCTGCCAGCCAGCCCGTGCGTTCTGTACCAAAGACTGGGGTGAACCGACCAGTAAAGGTTTCTGTTCCAGAGGAAGCTGAACGCATGGCCTGTCCCTGACAAGGGAGGTCGGTGGGCCCAGGACAGTTGCATCGAGTGCTTGGCACCAAGGGAACATGCAGGTACCGTCCCCGGTCACTGAGGGGTCTGGACAGCCTG
This sequence comes from Mellivora capensis, assembly GCA_004024625.1. Classification (NCBI taxonomy): domain Eukaryota; kingdom Metazoa; phylum Chordata; class Mammalia; order Carnivora; family Mustelidae; genus Mellivora; species Mellivora capensis. The sequence goes on from PISX010011468.1 coordinate 52,424, forward strand.
CACAGACTAAACCAATCCTCCGCCGCCCCCCCCCCCCGGCCACTCCTTCTGGCCTGAAGGCCCCTCACTGAACCCCAACACAGATATCTTCAGGCTAGTGTCCCCACACCTATCAGGGGAAGAGCTGCCTCGACCTCCCCACAATTCTGATTTCCTTTCTCTGGACCCTGTGCTTTGCAGCTCCCAGGTTTTCCTGCCCCAGGGCCAGGGGTGGGGGGTGGGCTGTGCTCTACATCTTCCCAGCCTCGGGCATCAGCTGCTCAGAAGCCCTGCCAGTGCCACACACTGTGAACCTTACCCTCTGCCAGCTCTGGGCCGGAAAGGACACCCTCCTCTTCCCTCCTCCGGGGACTAACCACTTCTCACTTGCCGTCCTCCAACACTGTTGGTCAGCGGTGTCGGCCGTGCACCCAGCCGCCGCATCTCAGCCTCGGTCCCTGCGCTCAGGGGAGAACCGCCCGGCAGCACCTGGGATCGCTAAGGCCTCCTGGTCCTCCAAGACTTGGGGGCGGGGGGTGTGCAGGTGGAATTCAGCAGGTGAGGGAGAGGATGGGAAATGGGCATTTTAATGAGGGAGAAACCTAGGCTCAAAAAAGCGAATAAACAAAAACAAAAACAAAAAACCCCACACCCCATCCCAAGGTAATCGAAGAAATCTGCTTCAGAAGCTGGACACTCAGCCCGGGCCACAGAAAGCCTCCTTTCCCTTGGACGTGACCCGCCTGAGCCAGAAGTCCAGTCCCTTATGGCTCAGAAAGGGCCCCTGTTGAGCACAGAGCAGGGAGACCTGGAAGTCTGGGTCCAGGGAAGAGGCTACCCCAACCGGCAACCTGGCTTCCCCTGGGGCGGCTGCAGGCCCCCAAGTCTCAGGATGGGTGGAAGCCAAGTCACTTGGTCCCCTTGGCGCAGACCCACGGTCTTGGAGAGGCACAGTCCAAAGCCACCAGCTTGCCTCCCTCCAGGCCCCCGCACTTGAGATCTGGCTGGTCCTCCTCTTCCTCCGGGAGTCTGGGGAGGGTGAGAAGAGGGGACAGAGCTCAGGGTGACGGCCCCTGCTGGCCTGTGTGCCTGCTGCCGATACTGGCATGGGTGAGGCTTCATCACCACATGGGGCTGGGGCGGTCTGGGAAGGGCCCTCAGATGGGAGCCATGAGGATGCGCCATAGCTCATGAAAACCACCCAGGTCTCTCTGTGCAGCCCCCTTGTCTACAGAACAGGGCAACGATCCTGCGTGGGTGAGTGCTCTGGGGGCCCAAGCAAGGGATGGGGTGACTGGGACAAGTGAAACTAAGGCTTCAAACCAGACGGGGCGAGGAGGGTGGGGGCGGAACAGGGGGCTGAATCTGGGAACACAGGGAGGCTCCAGATCTGGGTGGGGGGAGGTGTCAGTAGAGAGGAAGGCCCCAGCCCCTCTGTGGCATGTGCTGTGATGTCATTCTGGTCGTACTGGAGATAGAGGGGCCACCCACCCAGGCCCATGGTCACTCACAGCTGGGGCGACAGTGGGGCCCCGTCGATCCAGTGCCAGCCCTGGGGGCCTCGCCGGGCTCCCACCCAGGAGTACTTGGGGACTGGGTATCTGCTCAGGAAGTCCTAAAGGAGAAAAGCAGCAGGTCACCCTTCTTCGGACACTAGTAAGACTCACCTGGGGCTTCTGTGCCCCCTCCTCCCCGGTGGACCTCGGGCAAGTTCCCAGCTCACCCAGCTGTCCCCAAACACCAGGAACTGGAAAGCTGTATTGGATGCTTGCCGACTGCCAGACACTGGGGACCAGAAATGGGGGAATCCCATCTCAGCCTCAAGGGGAGAGAGCATGTTAAGGCCAGTCCCCACCAAGTAGTGCGAGCTGGGTTTGGAGGGGACAGAGCAGAGGGCCGGCAGGGCACTGGTCAGTGACATCACATCAGCTCAGTACATTATTAAGAATATTTTTTTAAAAGATGAGAACAAAGACCATGAAGCCATAAGAAGCAAGTTATGGGACATCAAGGGTTACAGTGGGTAAAAAGGCTGACTCTGAGTGTGGCATGATTATAGTCACAACAAAATGTGTTCGTACAAGAACACAGATGCACGAGGGGAATGACGAAAACCCCAAGGATGTCAGAGAGCTGTTAGGGATGATCTTCCTCTTCAATATTTGTCCTTGATGTCACAAATTAAAGGGAAAATTGTATTTAAAAATGTTTAACTTGGAAAACGATGTTTTAATGTTGTAAGTCCCGGCATGAGGCCGCGAAGCTGGCGCTGTTTCAGAACTTACTTTGCCGCCACTTTGCACGCAAGGTCATACCCTTCCTACCACTCCCAGGAGTGATTCCACTTTGGAGAATAAACCCAAGAACATAAAGGGGAGAAAATGAACTTACCCAAAGATAACACAGTGCTATTTAGAAAGGAAAAATGGAAACCACCCAAATGCTCGGCAATCAGGAAATAACTGGGCCCGTTATGGGATATCAACATGATGGAAAGTTACAATGCTGTTCAGGATGCCAAGTACATAGAAAATGGTAACTATGAAATCACGCTGAGTGAAGAAAAGCAGACCGCACCAGGAAGTACACTTTGCTCACAACATCCAGAAGCTTCTATTCGTGAGCGAAAATTAGGAGACTGTTCTATGTGAGTTTAGGTTTTGACCAGCTCTTCCTGAGAAAACTTGTTTAAGTTGAGAAATCCCGAACCTTGCTATTTAACCCTGGTTCTTAGAAGGTAAGCACAAAAGTAATGACTGTCCCCTGTAGGGACCCTGTGCGGACCCCGTGTAAAGTGAGCTGCCTTTACCGGACTCCGGAGCTTGGTGCACGGCCTGTCGCTTTCCCATGTGGGACCGTGAACCTGGCGAGGACGGGGAAGGCAAACCCACGGCCACACATCGGGCTGGACTGCAGGCTGAGGCCCCGCCAGCAGGGCCAGGCAGGGGGCTGTGCAGGGGAGGACAGGGAACCCGGAGGCGGCTGGGAGCTGAGCCAGCAGGCAGAGCCAGGGCAGTGGCTGCAGCAGAGGGGGGGCCCCTGCTGGCTAGCACCCTCCTCCTGGGAACCGGGAAGGAACACTGGGGTACAGGGCTTCTCCCAGCACCGGGACACCCCCTATTCAAATTCCGATCCTGAGGGACCTTAGGCAAGGACACCTTTCTGAGCTTCCATACGGGCCTCCGAAGTGGGGGCATGTTGGGAAGGAGGCTCGAGAGGATCTGTATAAAGCCAAGGGCGTAGCGTACACACTCACTACAGGAGAACTCTGCGGTCTGGGCCGGAGGGTGTGCAAACACAGCCCAACACAGGGGACCTCCTCTGAGGTCCCCAGTGTTGCCAAGAAGCCCCTGCCCTCAGTTCTGGCCCCAGACCACCTGGCTTGCCCTGGTTTCCACCTCTGGGCTTCCCGGAACAGGAGGCACGGCCCGTCCCTGAACACTCTCTCCTTTCCACCCTTCCTTCCTCATGGCGCCAACGCCGTGCACTTGTTCTCACAGCTAGCAAAAACTATGGTATGAGAAAAGCATCATCCACAGATGTAAATTCCAGAAACTCAAGAATCACTGGAGCTCAAACCGCTGCTCCCGTAATGATGCCGCCGGCGTCCAGGGGCCTCCACGGCCTCCCGAGGGCGCTTCTCCGACTCGGCCACCAACGTCGTGGCTCGTGGGAATGAAATCCCGAGCAGAATGTACTTCAAATCCCATATCTGGCATTTTTTTTTTAAAAGATTTTATTTATTTATTTGACAGACAGAGATTACAAGTAGGCAGAGAGGCAGGCAGGGAGAGAGAGGAGGAAGCAGGCTCTCCAAGGAGCAGAGAGCCCGATGTGGGGCTCGATCCCAGGACCCTGGGATCATGACCTGAGCCGAAAGCAGAGCCACCCGGGCGCCCCCCATATCTGGCATCTTAAAGTGGAGGTAAATTATCTGCTCTGCCCTCAAACATTTTTTTTGAAGTCGTGGTAAAATACATATCCTGGAATTGAGCATTTTCACCATTTTTAAGTGTCCAGGTTGGTGGCATCGTGGTTGTCCACACTGTTACTCGACCATCAGGGCCGTCCGCCCCTGGAACTACCTTCCTCGAGGGAAACTCCCTGCACCTCCAACACCCACCCCCCAACCCTGCCAGCCCCACTCCGCTTTCCGCCTGTGTACATTTCTGCTTTCATATGCAAATGATCTATTAGTTAATTGGCTTAATCCTAGGATGGGTATTTCTTCGTGTCTTTTTTCACCTTCCTGCAGTCGGTGCGTGAGGCTGACATTCATGTGCGCACCTCGAGCTCTCTGCACCCCAGGAGACACAGCTGTGTGAGACCAAGGGCACCGACGGCATCTCAACTTTCTCCCTTTTCGCTAATCCAGAGCAAACCCAGCTCCCAGAGAGGACAAGACCTGCTTCTCCAAGGGCTGGGTGAACCACTGGTACCACAGCAGTGTCCCTGGGTGTGTGTCCCAGCTCCTGGAGCTTGGCCTTTGCCCACTGGCCCTGCCAGCCTGTCCTCAGTTGCCTGCCTCACCCTGCCCCAGTGCCTCCTAGAGCGTCTGGCCCTCGTCCAGAGCTCAGAAGGATTCCAGAGTTCCACAGTCATCGTATTCCAGAATTTAACTGCCTGGGACCCAATCCTCTTTTTTCAAGGAACTTACTCAGACACATATGTCCCAAATAATTGATCCTGAATGCTTAGTTTTAAAAGAATTCTTTACCTCAAGCTTGCAGTTTGGTTGGTGTAAGCCCATCTCCCCCCCTGGAGGGTGCACCCACCACAGAGAAGTTCAGAGTGCTGAGGTCATTCTGAACTGAACCCGTGTCCTCAGGGGCTGGAGGGCAGAGGCAGGCTTTCCGAGGATGCTTGCTGGGCTCCGTGGGTCCCTGCCAGGGTCGGCCCCACCCCCCCAGCACCACCACTGTCCAGGGACCCACCTCTGCTCCCGTTCCCACTGGCTTTCATTTTGCGGACGCCAACAGGGAGGGGCCTGGGAAGGTTCCTCAATGCAGCGGGTTCTTATTTGACAAATATCAGAACACCAGGCCTGCCCCAGGCCTCTGGCAAAACCTTTATAAACTGATCTTCTTCATAGGCTACTGTCCCTCTGGCATTTCCTCCAAATTATACACAGCACATATTATTTGCAGAACATTTAGAAGATTAAAAAAATAATAATTAAAACTTTAAGGAAGAAGAAGAAAAGACCAGTCATAAATCTTGCCCCCAGGGGTAACCACAATTAGAATAACGAGTATACGTATTTCCTTCCTGTGTTTTTTCTTTGCCTATATCTTTTTATCATACGGAGATCCCAGATTTGGTGTTTTTCAATCTACACTGTATCTTTTTCATTTCCCCATGTTTTTTGAAACAGAGTGTTATTCCTGATGATCAAATAACTCACTGTATTTCCCCAGCTCAGTGTTATATCCACCTCCGGGAACTCTCCCTGAGAGAAAGAAAAAGGCAGGGACCCCCTTCCTGTTTTATGGTGCAGAATAGCTTTCAGGTCAGAACTGGGCAGAAGAGTCCAAGAAAACAAAATATCATGTATGAGAAATCCTAAGTAACATATTAATAAGTCAAATCCAGAAATCCTGGGGGAAAATAAATCCTGGCTAAGTAAACTATCACAAGAGCCCTAGAATATTAAAAAACAAAACAAAACAAAACAAAACAAAAAAACCACAATGTAATTCACACAAAAAGAAATCCGGGAAGTAAACAAAAAAGATATCATCTCAACAGACACACAAAAAACCATCCAATGAAATTAAACTCATTCATGTTTAAAACTTTTAAGAAAATAGGAGTAGAAAGGAATTTCCTAAAATGATAACAGAAGGGGAAAATAAGAGACAAGAACGGGAGATGATAGCAATGAGAAATTCCCATAACACTTGGGTAGCTGGACAACTGTGATGGGCTGAGCAGCCCCAAGAAAGTGCTGTGGTTTTTCAAGGAAGAGGTCGAGTGAGAGGAAGCTGAGAAAGATGCCATTCTGAATTGAGAAGGCCCCAAATGCTCAAATATTAGAGGTGACAGGTCCTTCTAGAGGCCAAGATACAGGAAAGGGGCCTGGAAAAGTCTGGTGACAAGTCTATAAAAGCAGTGGCAAAGGCCCCTCTCCTACCCCTTCCCACAAAATCCACTCACCCCTCCCATACAGCAGGTCACCAGGAGAATTGAGAGAGAAACCACAGGGGACCAGGGAGCCAGAGCACCAGGTCTAGTTGAGGGTTGGAGGAAGTTAGACTAAAAAAGGAGAGGGATTAAGTGCTACATTCTTACAAGTGAAACCTTGGCTCCCTTTCCCCACTGCTCCTGGAATGCTGACATCTTAGCACTCACTTAAAAAAAAAAAAGAAAAAGAAAAAGAATAGTTGAGGCCCAGTGTGATGTCCCCACTGCAAAGCCTCCCCCTGCTAAAGCCCAGTGCAGCCCCTCCCCTCCACCCCCACCCAGAGCTTCCTGCCTGTTCTCTAGTGCCTCACTCTGGATTATAACAGCTAGGGATCATCAGACATTTCAGGACATTTTCTAACATAAAAAGACAAAAAACCCCCACAACTCAGTACATAGAATAAAAAGTACTTGCAGAAAAAAAAACAGATATAGTACAGGGAGCAGAACAAATTCCAAAACAAAATTAGCTATATCTACTATCTATAATGAGATAAGAGAGGGGCGCCTGGGTGGCTCAGTGGGTTAAGTGCCTGCCTTCAGCTCAGGCCATGATCCCATTGTTCTGGGATCGAGTCCTGGGATCGAGTCACAGGGAGTCTGCTTCTCCCTCTTCCTCTGTGTGCATGTGCACTGTCTCACACACTCTCTCTCAAATAAATAAGTAAATCTTTATAATGAGATAAAAGAAGATATTGCATCCTTGAAACAAATAGGACACCATAAAAAAGGATATTTGAAGAACCAAAAAGAGTTCTCAAAACTAAAAATAAGGCAGCAGAAATAAAAATGAAGAAAAACACCAACAAAGGGATAGGATTGTTCAATTTCAGGACAGAGGGAGAAGAAAGATGAAAGCCCTGAAATTTGGAGTTGGGGGGGGGTCACATACAAAGGATCAGAAATCAGACTTATTAAATGGTAACACTGAACACTGGAAGATAATGAAGTGAAACCAGCACAATGCTGGGGGAAAACTATTTCCACCCTAGAATTCTATACCCAGCCAAGCTATCAGTCAAATAAGGTTAGAATAAAAGCATCTTCAGACATGACAGGTCTCAAGAAATTTACCAGGCATGCACTTTTTTTCCAGGAAATTTACAGTGTATGTGCTCCACCAAGAAAAGGTATAAACCAAGAAAAAGTCTTGAGATCTAGGAACCAGGGATCCCACCTAGGAAAGTGGCAAAAGCATACCAAGGACGGAGACAAGATTCCAAGACAACATATACCTTGAGCACTGTGTACCTTCCCTCCCCAGGACAGATCAATATAGTGATTAAAAACGCATTTCTGTGGTTTCTTGATTAACGCCTGCCGCGCACACTGCTCTGTTGGCCGTGTAAAGGTGAGGCCGGGTGTTCTAGCTCGTCCTTGAGTCCCCAGTGTCAAACACAGTGTAGGTGCCTGATAAATACTTATGAAAGCACTGGCAGAAGGAATGCTCCCTGTTAACTGCTTGGCCACAGGATGGACGGGACCATCCCTGCCCCCATCTTCCCTGTTCCACCTCTACTTCTTGGAAGGAAGAGTAATTTGAAGGCGTTGGACCCCTGAGGTCTGGTCCTCTTGCATGTCACATTATCTCCCCAGGCCTTGGTGATTTTCTCTGTAATGCAGAGATGCACTAGATCTTTGCCAGGAGTCTATGGTCTGTGATGATACCTACATCCTCCCACTGCCCACTGCCTCCGTCTCACCTGGGTGTGGCTCAGCAACGGGAGGGTAGCCTGGTGAGCGGAGCAGAAGGCCTGGCTGGCCTCCCAAGCCTGAGCTTCGGCAGAGAGGTAGTAGCAGTTCTCCTCGGACCACATCCAGCCGTGGGGACATGGCCGGCACCTGGTCCCTGGAAGCAGAGAAACTACTATAAAGAACTGAATGTATGCACGTGAAAAAAGTCAAAATCTAGGGCATATGGGTGGCTCAGTCGGTTAAGCAGCTGCCTTTGGCTCAGGTCCTGATCTCAGGGTCCTGGGATCAAGCCCCGCATGGGGCTCCCTGCTGAGCCCTCTCCCTTGTCCCTCTCCCTCTGCTGCTTCCCCTGCTTGTGCTCTCTCTCTGGCTCTCACTCTCTCTCTCATAAATAAAAGAAAAAATTTTAAAGTATATGTAAATAAATAATCAAAATCTAGGCACTGTTTTGAGTGAGGGGGCAAATCTGGAGTGTGGAACTGGTGAGCCCTGGGAGAGCAAGCAGGGTGAGCAGGGCCCTGGGCAGGCTGTGGAGTCTGTGCAGGGCACAGAGCCCCTCCCCCAGGTGGGGTCTGCCACCCCCCCCACCGCTTGTTAGCACACAGGCTGTGTCCAGCGGGAGGCAGGAGCTCTTTGTCCCTCTCTTTGCTCAACAAGCCCTGTGGGGATGTCATTTTCTAATTCTCACAAAGCTGCCGTAAGGAGGTGACGCCCCGGCGGAGGACAGGGGAGGAGAGGGACCGAGAGGAGGCACCACACCTGCTCTAGACGCCAGAGCCACGATGGCGACTGCGGACACGGCCAGGAACACGGCCATGACCGCCAGCGCCCAGCGCAGGGACTTCATGTACATAGGCAGCCCTGGGGGAGCAGACAACCGGGAGAGACGGGTTAGGAGACGACCCAAACCACACCTGACTTGGAACCACACTGACTCACATACCAGCACCCCAACCCCTTGGCCCAAGACACCACAAAAACCCACTCAATTTAGGACAGAACTTCCTATTTGGGAGAAAAATGCTTGAAGATATTCTGCTTCTTAAATAACTAGAAGACCTAAGAGTCCGTTCAAGAAAGGGAACAAATGAGTGGCTGACAACCGTGCGCTGAGCACTGAATGGACACGAGACCCGGCACAGACCGCACCAAGAACAGGGCCAGACCCCTGAACGCACGGAGCTAACGGTACTGGGAGCTACCCCTCCAAAGAGAGGGATGCGGGTTCCATTTCAGCTTGGACAGACCTGGGTTCAGGTCTGGCCTCCACAGGCGCCCCACGTGTTTTTGGTCTTTTCCCATTTTGCCAGTGAAATCACCTGCCTCTTCTATCTCCCCAGGTCACTGGAGGCCACCAGTGAAGCATCATGCAGGGCATGCTTTGCAGGCAGGAGAGCAGGAGACAGATGTGAGGCTGCCCGCAGCTCAGGGCCGCGGGGGACCCGAGAAGGGCAGTGAGGCTGCGGGGGGGTGGGGGGGGTAGGAGCTCCCCCTGGAGCTGGGAGGGAGGAAAGACGGTGGCAAAGGCTCAGAGAGAGAGAGAACTTGTTCAATTGTCAGATGCTGCCCTGATGACGGAGTGACCGTGGAGACCAGATGGGAAAACGGGGAGAAGAAAACACAGTAAATGGTTAATCACGGCCATTGGCGGTTGTAAGCAGCTTTCCACCCTGAAACATCTAAAGTAACTGAGCACTCCTGAATTTGATCTCTGCCTGGACACAGAGGCATGAAATCAATTAATGCAAAGAGGACTCTCTTTAGATGAGAGTTCAATTTAAACTTCCCAGGGGTGTCTGGGTTCAGCTCGGGTTATGATCTGGGGGTCTTGGAATTGAGCCCCACATTGGGCTCCCTGCTCAGCGGGGAGCCTGCATTTCTCTCTCCCTCTGCCACTCCTCCTGGCTTGTGCTCCCTCTCTCTCAAACAAATAAAATATTTTTTAAAAAAATTTTAAAAAAGATTTTATTTATTTATTTGTCAGAGAGAGAGCACAAGCAGGCAGAGTGGCAGGCAGAGGCAGAGAGTGAAGCAGGCTCCCTGCTGGACAAAGAGCCCGATGCAGGACTCGACCTGAGCTGAAGGCAGCGGCTTAACTGACTGAGCTACCCAGGCATCCCAATAAATAAAATATTCTTTAAAAATTTAAAAAATAAACTTCCCAGGGGCGCCTGGGTGGCTCAGTGGGTTAAAGCCTCTGCTTTCGGCTCAGGTCATGGTCCCGGGGTTCTGGGATCGAGCCACACATCGGGCTCTCTGCTCCGCGGAGAGCCTGCTTCCTCCTCTCTCTCCCTGCCTGCCTCTCTTGCGTACTTGTGATCTCTATCTGTCAAATAAATAAATAAAATCTTTAAAAAAACAAAACAAAACAAAACAAAACTTCCCAGACACCTGCTGCCAGGGTGTGGAGGACCCACCCACATCTGGAATGCCACATGTCCAGCGTAAGGGTCCCAGGAACTCGATCATATTTTTGCCAAAACCCAGAACAGCGGAGGTTAATTCTCCAGCAAATATTTTATTATATTTTAAAGAGACTAATTCTATTTTTAAAACCATATGCATATTCATATGTACCTCCATATGAATACACACAACACGTACACAGAGAAAGCTGGGACACATTTCCAAGGTTTTTCATAAAACATGTTTTCAATCATAACTCAACTCTAAAAGCACTTTTGAAGTCCTTGATTTCCTATTTCCATTAGAAAAAAACACTTGCTTCAAAGACTGAAAAGGGAAGTGTGTTACACACATATATACGAAGAGTCACATTCCATCTGTGACCTTTTTGGAGTTTGTTTTTTTATTTTTAATTACATAATCTGCTTCTTAAAGGGGTTTGACCCAAATTTTCATCAACTGATAAATGGATAAACAAAATGTGGCATATCCATACAGCAGAACATTCAGCCATAAAAGGCAGGGCTGGTGGGTGCTGGGCTGTGGTTGAACAAGAGAACTTTATGCCAAGTGAAAGAAGCTTGTCCCAGAAGGACACATATGAGTCCATCTATGAAATGTCCAGAATAGGCAAACCCACAGGGACAGAAAGTGGCTCAGTGGTGGCCTGGGAGAGGCTGAGGGGGGGGGGGGGCGGTTGACAGCTCAAAGATACAGGGTTTCTTTTTAGGGTGTTGAAAACATGCTAAACCACCTGTGTGACGTGTGATGATTGTGCACATGGGGGAATGTGAAGACCACCAGACCGCGTGCTTGAAATGGGTGGACTGTGCGGTTACATGAGTTATAACTTGATAAAGCTGTTACCAAAAAAAAAAAAAGTGACTTGAATATGCTTGGAATCAAAGATACATATAAATTGAGAGTCTTAAAAGCAGAACTAAAAAGCCTGGAGAAGAAAAGGAACACAAATCTACCAGTCCCCTCGGTCAATGCAACAACCGTCCGTGACTGCACGCTCTGGCCTTTCAGAAAAGAATGCGTAAAAGAAATAGAGCAGGTTACACAGTCCCACCCACCTTCCGCTCAGGGCTGCATGGCTGACCTTGGGAATGGCCCCCCACAGAGCCAGAGTCCTCCCAAACTTCCAGACAGGAAGTCCCGCCTACCCCTTTCCAAGGCAATTCCTTTTTTTTTTTTTTTTTTTTTAAGATTTTATTTATTGGAGAGAGAGATAGCGAGACAGAATGAGTGAGGGAGAGGCAAAGGGAGAGGGAGAAGCAGACTCCCCACTGAGCAGGGAGTCCCACGCGGGGCTCGATCCCAGGACCCTGGGATCAGGACCTGAGCTGAAGGCAGCCGCTTAACTGACTCAGCCACCCAGGTGCCCCTCCAAAGCAACTCGTAATTACACAGGTAACCCCAAAACATTCTCCTTACAAAAAAATGTAAACACACGTAAAGCTAAAGCCCCTCTAAGCCTGTCTTCACCCCACTTCCAATTCTGGACCCCCTTAAACCGAATCCTCTCGTGTCTGCAAACACACCCAGTCCCACATGGCAATAATAACACACTCCTTTTCTCTCCAGCACCTTCCCTTCAGCTCCACTCTCTAGCTTCCAGCCAATTTCCCTTCCCCCATCTTGGAATGACATCTCTGATGTCACATCCTCTGTTCATTCTTCAACTGTGAGTCCCTCTTAATCGGCCACATTTCCTACCCGCAACTGATGCACTGCTTCCTCCTAGTCAGATCCAGTGGCCTGGGGAGGAACCAGGTTTTGTGGGGCTTAAAGGTTATTCAATTTGAGGAGGAAATCTTAAAAAAAAAAAAAAAAAAAAAGAAGAGAACAAAAAAAGAAAACTTCCAAATACAAAGCTCAGATTAGGACTGACTCAGGAGTGTCCCTTTTGTGTCACTGCTTCAGGTAAAGCTGTTACAAACACCCTTGCTCCTCCAGCGTGGCCTGACCATGCTGGGTATCACCCTTCCGGGCCCCATTTCCTCCAGGCCCCCAGCACCGAGTACGTTCTTCCTGCCCAACCCACCAAAACTTCAACTACCTCTGGAGTTCCGAGGCCACCCCACCTTCTCCAAAAGACACCTCCTGGGGTGCCTGGGTGGCTCAGTGGGTTGAGCCTCTGCCTTCCGCTCAGGTCATGATCTCAGGGTCCTGGGATCAAGCCCAGCATCAGGCTCTCTGCTTAGTGGGGAGCCTGCTTCCCCCTCTCTCTGTGCCTGCCTCTCTGCCTACCTGTGATCTCTCTCTCTGCCAAATAAATGAATAAAATCTTAAAAAAAAAAAAAAAAAAAAAAAAAGACACCTCCTCCCCGCAGCCTCTGTTCTCACTCTCAGCTCCAGAGTCCTCTCTGCCCAGACCC
>PISX010011469.1:0-26246 GCA_004024625.1 Mellivora capensis
ATTTTCTAAAAGACATTATAAAGTATCTCAAGTCATCTTTTTCATAACCTGCAGGGCAAGCAGTAGGAACTGAGTTTTGGCATCTCTAATTAGATGGCTGTAGACTGGAAAACATGGCCAATATAATTTTGTAGCTACTCCAATCAAGGGACGGATTCTATTCATGCCTTGAATTTGGGCTGCCTTGTGACTTGGAATGACCAGTAGAGTGTGGGAGAAGTGAGGTTGTTCAAGTTCAGAAGGATTGGTTTCAAGAGACCTTGCAACTTCTGCCTTTGCCCTTTTGGGGCACTTCTGCCATTCTATACAGAAGTTCGGTCTAACCTACTGGTTGGACTGGATGGGAGGTCATGGAAACTGGAATCGAAGTGTCCCAGCTGACAGCTCCAGGTAACGGTCAGACACGGAGAGAACAGCCCTCCACCCTGTCATAGCTAAGCTTAGCCCCATGCTGGTCCAATGCAGCTGAATGACTACACTCAAGCCCGGCAGAGTAGTTTCTCAGCCAAACTAGGAATAATGGGAATTAATAAAGTACTCTTTTCAGCTACTAAGTTTTGGGGTTGGTTGCCTGCAGCAATATGCCTGTGATACTGTGGTTCAAAAGATAAATAAATTCAAATAAAAAAATAAATTAAAAAACGAATGGTATTTGGAGAATTGTTCGATGTAATAACCCCTTTTGATTCAGTAAAATAATTTTGTATAAAAGCCTGTGACCAAACTGGAGATTTAAGGAGACACATTTAAAATGATTTCTAAAATCACATATTTTCCTAACTAGCAATAGCAAAGAAGGCTATTAACTAAATGCACTGCTGCAAATTCTGAGTTGTTATCATTGATTTTATAATCTGAGATTTGTGGCCAGCGGCTAGAAAAATTTTCAATGTCTACATTTTTAGAGTAAATTTGATAATGTATTAAAAATAATATAAATCCCCTCTTTTAGAAAAGATAATATGATAACAGAAATATGAATCTCCATTTAAGAAGGAATTCAACCACTAATTAAAAGGAAACTATGAAGCAATCTCTATGGATCTAAAAATCACTTTGGTTTTGTGTGTGTGTGTGTGTGTGTGTATTTTCAGTTACTGTGTTGTAAATTCCTTCTCTATGTTGGCAAGGAAACTTGTCAAACTGTTTTACTGCAGAGCTTGTCTCTACCCACCTAAATTGTAGGCCTTTATATTTTTATTGCTGTCAAAAGTTTGTAAAATACGTTTGAGGTAATTGTGGAAAATTATAAAACCTGCCTGGGGTTGGAAGTAGTAATAGTTCACAAATTGTACTTACTGTTAATCAGTTCAGACATAACTGAACTGCAAATGAACTTACTTTTATTTTATTTTTTCCCCACCTCAAGCTAAGCCCCATGTGCTCCAACACATTATGATTTCTTATAATGGAAACCACAAGCCTTCCTTTGTCTTCTCTCTGCAGCAGTAACTAACATGAGAGCTTCTGACAGTTTCAAAATCTCACAGTTAACAGAGCATTGTTTATTACTCTGAGAGTCGAGGTAATCTAACATGGGCTACAAACAGACTAAGAGCTGCATGACATGGGACCATTGCCATGTGTTAGTTATTTGGAAGTTTTCTTTAAATCACAAAACTTTATGCACAATCAGTAATCTATCAAAAATTAGTAAAAGGTAGTGCCTTACATTTCTCTCATTATCTTCTAAGAGCCTATTCATGCAAAATCTTTGGTTTGGATCTATAGCCAAAGGGTTTTTTTGTTTTGTTTTGTTTTTTGTTCTTTTTTAAAATTATGTTAGCTGTTTGGGTACTTTTTTATAATTTGGATATTTTTAAAATTTTTTATTTGGGTATTTTTTTTTACTTTTTATTTGAGTATTTTTTATTTTTGGATTTTTTTAAAATTACTTTAGCTATTAAATTTTTTTTTTAGTTAGGAGTCCAATGGGTTTATAAGATTTTGTGAAACCTCTGTCAGATTTTTGCATTAATATGATCCATGCACCCATCCATGTAAGGAACTTTCCCATCTACTGAAAAAGCACTGAAGAATTCCAATGAATGAGTCTCAAATGCTGCCTGGAATTTTAAGAAAAACTTAAAACCCAGCTCGATCTGCTGGTTTATTGTCTTTAAACTTGACAATATTTCTGTTGGCTGGGTCTGATTCCTTGAGAAACCATTAATAGGTGCCAACAGTTTTTACATGGAAATTTAGACCCTCTTGCCAGATGGAGGTATCCACCCTTCTAGATGAAGTGACCTCAGTCACTCTCTGACTCTTTGTTGTGTGAATTCTGAAACCCTCCCCAGGATATCTGTCGTTCTGGGTGGCTTGCATTTTTAGGATCATCCCTGGCCCCTTGAGCTCCTTCTTCTGTGGCTTCAGCTGATTTTGAGAATGTCTTTACTGTCTTAAAACTGCTGTCCCTCCCTCTCTCCGCTGCTTTAGCCTAGATGTCAAATTCAGCTGCTTTCCTTGATGGCCAAACACACAAGACCCCTCTTCCCAGAGGGAACTTGAGTGCAGCTTTGAGGGGAATGTTTGGGACAGACTGAGAGGTTTTTACAAGACTGCAACACCTAGTAAGCAACTTACAATTGTTAACCAGATACCCTCATTCTTTTATTTTTAAATCAAAACATTATTTTAAAAGGCATGCGTGCCTTTAGCAATATATTCAAAATATGCGAAAAGTCAAAAAAGTAAAAATTTTTCCTCCCACCCTTGACCCTCTGCCTACTGGTTCCCCTCCCTAGAGGCAACTACACCTAATAATTTCTGGTATGTCCTTCAGAGCTGTCCTATCAGTATAAAAACTATGTGAGCGCATTCTTATTTTTTAGAAAAAGAAGAAAAGCTTAGACCACAACTTGCTTTTCTTATTAAATACTAAATTTTTTGACATCACACATGATTGTACCAAACTGTCTCAATGCATGCTAGTCGTTGTCTGGGTGCGCTCTAACGTACTGAATCAGTCCCTTGTTAATGAACATTTCAATTGTCGCTTAACTTCAACTGTCACAAGCAGTGCCAGAATACATCTCCTTGACAGGTGACACGTAAGCAGGGCAGAGTGCAGGATCCATTCCTGGGGGACATGTGCTTTCAGAAATTTTTGCTGGAGGTGATGAAATTGTGCTATTTACTTAACAGAGATGAGATCATCCTGTAAAATAATTCTTATTCTTGCTTATTTTTAACTTGACTGTGGGTATTATCCTTTCCCCATATTATTCAAAACTCTTCATACACATTCTTTTCAGTGGTTGTAAAAGAGTGTTTCTACGAAGCTGCCATAAAACAACGTGGTTGTTTTCCTCTTTGGCTGTTTGAGGTCATCCTCAATAAAAGCCTTGGAGCAAAAGTATTTGCTTACGTCTCAGAATGTGAACTTCTAGACCAGACTTTCGGAAGAGAAATCATTAGCCAAAGGACAAAAACATCCTCACTGCCAGCTTGCTTTCTGGGAAAGGAGGAACAACCTTCCTCAGTCTCAGATCCCAGCAGAATGCCCAGCTTTACCACATACTCGCCAGCAGCACCGCTTCTTTCTTCTTAACATATGAAGAGCTCTTAATTATTTAGGGTAAAAGCCCTATCAAGTTGTTGTTTTCATTTTAACTGAGTATTTATAAAAACTGATGTGGAAATGTTTGGCTCACTAGATTAATAAAATTTCTTCTTCTGGAAGTAGGAGACACGGGTACATATATAGTTCAGTTTTCTTATCCTACATTAAAATTGTGTGTGTATACTTTTATATTAAAGTAGGATACATATATATTCTACTTCTAAGCAATTTACAGTATTATGACAAATCCACTGCTGTGTTTTTCACTTCCCTGTGTAGGCTGGGGATAAGGAGAATTAACTTTCCACAGTGGAAGAACTATTAACATTCAGTCCCCATACGCCTTTTTTTCTTCTTCCAATTTTTAGACTGGCTTAAAAATAATGCATTGTGGTGGGAGCCCACTTTCTCACTGCTGAAGTGAGAATTTACAGATAAGCAAAGGGAAAAGATTAGAATGACTTCTGTGGTAATGGATTACAACTGGAGACATCAGTAGGAATTCATATTTAGCTTAAAATAGGTATCGGTAGGAGCGCCTGGGTGGCTTAGTCAGTTAAGCATCTGACTTTGGCTTAGGTCATGATCTCAGGGTCCTGGCATTGAGCCCAGCACCGGGTTCCCTGTTCAGAAGAGAGTCTGCTTGTCCCCCTGCTCCTTACTTGACTCATACTCTCTCTCAAATAAATGAAATCTTAAAAAAATAAAAAGATACAGATAATTACATATGGAAAATATTTATAAATATATCTATGCATGGGTTGTTATACATATATTTCCTTGCACTGTGTGTTGAGAGGGCCTAGAATAGCAAAAACACCCAGTAGCATCAAGCACACCTAGCATCCAGATCTTGGTTTCTAATGCCATTCCTGAAAAGAAGTAATCAGGGATCCATGGAGAAATGGCTGATTCTAGGACCTGAGCAGGAAATACACAAGGTGAATTTGGAGACTCTTTTAGTACCGGCAAGTAAGGAAGAAATTTAAAAACAAACAACTGGGGCGCCTGGGTGGCTCAGTGGGTTAAAGCCTCTGCCTTCGGCTCAGGTCGTGATTCTAGGGGGTCCTGGGATGGAGCCCCACATCGGGCTCTCTGCTCAGCAGGGAGCCTGCTTCCTCCTCTCTCTGCCTGCCTCTCTGCCTACTTGTGATCTCTGTCTGTCAAATAAATAAATAACAACAACCAAAACTCAATCAGGAGGTATGTCAAAAGGACATAGGAACCAACTGAAAGTATTTCTAATGCCAAAGCTGAAAACATTTCAGTAACAAATAAACTACTATTGGATTAGAACTCCAAGCATAAGAGTAAACATCTGTGAGTCCATACTGACATAAAGTTTTGAACAAATACATAAATGGGGAGAAGAGACAAATATCCCATTCTGAATTCCAAATAACTTATGCAGATACTCTGCTCTCAAGGAAGTAGAACATAACACGATACTACTTAAATTAAGTGTGGGCTGCACATGGTGACCCCCTTCCACAGAATGGAGTACAGAAAGAGGAAACTTTACTATAAAAAGAGTAACTTGAGGGGTGCCTGGGTGGCTCTAGTGGGTTAAAGCCTCTGCCTTCGGCTGGCGTCATGATCTTAGGGTCCTGGGATCGAGCCCCGCATCAGGCTCTCTGCTCCACGGGGAGCCTGCTTCCCTCTCTCTCTCTGCCTGCCTCTCTGCCTACTTATGATCTCTGTCTGTCAAATAAATAAAATTAAAAAAAAAAAAAAAGAATAACTTGACAGTGGAGAAATGTGACAGGCATTATCTCAGCCAGGGGATCGTGGTCAACGCTGACAGAGGTTAAGTGAGGTACCCTTTATATGACATGATGAAAATGGCACCTTACCTCCTCTCCAAAACACAAAGTCTAGTCTAATCATGAGACACACATCAGACAAAGCCCATCGGAGGGACATTCTATAAAATACCTGACCAGTACTGTCAAAACACTCAAGGTCATCAATAACAAGGAAAGTCTGAGAAACAGTCACAGCCATGAGGAGCCCAAGGAGATATAACAACGAATTGAAATATAGTATCTTGGATAGGATCCTAGAACTGAAAAAAGGACATTAGCTAAAAACCAAAGAAATGTGAATAAAATATGGACTTCAGCCCCAATACCATATCACTATTAGTTCATCAACTGTAAAAGAGTACCATATTGAAGTAAAATGTCCAAGTAATAGAGGAAGTTGAGTGGTGCATATGGGAACTCTCCACTTTCTTTGCAATTTCTCTATAAATCTGAAAATTCTAAGAAATAAAATTTACTCAATAAAATGTATTATGAAGTACTTCTGAAATACCAAAAAAAAAGTTCAAAAAAAAAAAAAAAATGAACACCATGTACCCACCTCCCAGCTCAGGAAATGATGCTTACCAATAAAGTTGAAGTCCCCTGTGCACCCCTCTTCATTTATACTCCCAACTCCTGTCTCCCAGGAGCAACTACTGTCCTTTATTTTGGTATTTATTATTGCCATTTAATGACATATCACTTTGCATGTTTTAAAATTTTGTATCAATTGCATCATATGACATCTGCTTTGGCGAACATTTCACTCAATGTTAAGCTTATAAGGTTCATGTTAATTTATGTAGCTCAAATTCATTTATGTTTTCTGCTATGGAGCCTTCCTTTGGATGGATACACCCAAATCTGATCCTTCTGAGGGCCTCTTAGGGTGTTCCATAATTGCTGTTGAAAGCCCTTCCATTCCCCTTTCATTTGCCCATGCCCTAGGGATGTCACACGGGCTGACCCATCCACAGAACACTCTGCATCTCAGCCTAGCGGCCTGACTTCTCTCTCTCCCCTGCGCTTTCTTCTTCCACCTTTCCATCTCAGACTGGCCTCTGGAGCTCCAAAGTCTTTTCTCCTCAATGCACCACTGTTTAGCTTTCCCACCTCTTATCTCAGACACGTGCCCCAACCTCACTTCTTATAGTTACAAACCAGCTAAGATCTCAGCCGAACAAAGCATCCTCCTCTTCTCTATCTAGTACCTCCCATCCTGGGTAAAACTATGAAAAAACAAAAACAAAAACAAAAAACCACTGCTCTGTTCTTTTTTTTTTTTTTTAAGATTTTATTTATTTGACAGAACTCACAAGTAGGCAGAGAGGCAGGCAGAGAGAGAGGAGGAAGCAGGCTCCTTGCTGAGCAGAGAGCCCAATGCGGGGCTCGATCCCAGGACCCTGGGATCATGACCTGAGCCGAAGGCAGCGGCTTTAACCCACTGAGCCACCCAGGCGCCCCAACCACTGCTCTGCTCTAAATGTGCTTTAAAATAATCCAAAAGAGAAATATCCATAGTTCTTTTACAAAACAGTATTTAATGACTTTGAACAGCTCAACCTATTAGTGAGGAAAGTTAAAATATAGCTTTGACTATAATCTTAAAGCAATCTATGTAAAACAAATGTTCAATGAAGTTTCTATAAGGCACGTGATTGTCCAAAACCTGGCAGAATTTGGAAAGAAAGAACCCGCTGGGCATCAAATGGGTATCAAGGCAAGCTCCTCCTAAGTGGGAAAGAACACATACCAATTTTTATGTAATTTCTATATCCTGAGTATACCTATACTTCACTTCTTTCCACTTAAAACCATCCACATGGATAAAGGAAAAGTTTTGACTTTGTGGGGATGCAGAAGAAGTGAAATGCCAATGCCTTTAGGTAAATGGAGTTAGAGTTTGGAGAACCCTGAATTCTACAAAGAGGATTCTTTTTTGAACCTGTAGGTAGTCATCTTGGGGTATTCTCCTTGCACTTCAAACTGTAGAGAATAATATTCCTGGCATTAAGGTACCAAAAAAGTCATGTGTATATTTATATTGAGAGAGAGAGAATTTTTTAATGACATAAAATCAACACTGTTCTCCCAATTAAGAAACTACTTTCAGTTCTTAAGAAGGACATAAGCTTAACAGAAATGGTGTTTTTGCGCTATTCACTTGGCAAGAGAATTTGGATGCATGAGAAGGCGATGATGTGTGTACTTATTTGCAGGGGAGTGGTGTTGGTGAGAAGAGCAGAATCTCTGCTAAAGCAGTAATTTAAGTATAAAGCTAGGAAGACTGAGATCGGGGTAGGGCAGTGAAGGTGGAGAAAGGTGGAAGAGAATTTAACAGTGGTCTGTTGACATCATTTGGCTAGAACTGATTAGTTAAGGGAAAAGGAGGGGTCAAGGACATTTTGCTATTCAAGTGTGGGGGACCTGTCAAGGTGGAACCAGGGAGAGGAAGGGAGAGCACAGAGGGGTCCCACTTAGAGTGTGAAAGCAGCACGGAGAGGGCACCACCCAGAGGGGGCTGGACACAGAATGCTGCATCTCCACATGAGAGGCTGGGGCTGACTGGACAGTCAGGAGACAGCCATCCGAAGCAGACTGGAAACAGAAATGAAACCAGTGAAGGGGATGGGACCAAAACTGAGTACCGTAACAGGGAAACAGAAGAAAAAGAATATTCACTTGTCAAATTTAGCCCATATGAGGCTTAGAGAAGGCTCCTGATTGTGTCACACAGAACAGCTCTATGTTTCTATATCCCTCACTCATTTTCCTGATTTATACTGATGAACTTCAGTGATGTGACAGAACTTTCTGGTGTCCTGTTTTGGTTAAGACCTGGTGACGCGCCCTGCAGTTCCCCCGGTGACAGAGGAATGATATAGCCTAAGGCCACCGTGCACCTTGTGAGTAAGGAAGAGAAATGGAAAGAAAGACAGAAGAAGAGTAGCCAACTCCCCCTCCTCAAGTCTGAGGCAGCCTGGTCCTGAGCTGCCCCACTCCCACATGCTGTCCTCTGTCCTCTTCCTCTCACCTCCGATGGGGATGGACCTTTGGCTCAGCTGGTCACATACCAACCACGTTTCCTTCTTCCACCTCTGTAGCTATTATTTATTCTACCCACACACCTCGGTATTCTCTTACATCCTCTTTAACAAATCTTCCTTAACTCTCCATTTTCACCCTGCCTCAAGAAAAGTTTACTCCTTACCAGAATTATCTATCCTATCCTTTTGTAAATGTGTGAATTTACTGAATGCTCTGATTGGACAGACTGGAGCTGAAATTATCCGCTGAGAATGAGGAAGAACTGGGTGACCACAGAACCACACTCGTCAGCCATTTATCCAGCTGTCATTTACTGAGCACCTGCTATGTACCAATCGCCAATAAAGGCGCTTGGGATATAAATTCCAGTAAGACCTCATCTGCAGGGAGAGACGGATGAGTGAGTCAGCCTTGCCAGGCTGGCCCTGGACAAAGGGCCATCGAGAGAGAGAGGAGGGCTGCCTCTCACAAGGGTTTTTCTTTGACTGCTAGTGCAAGAAGGTGTACTCTTTGAGGGATCCAGATTTCATAAGGGAACCATGGTGTTTCGTTTTGTTTTGTGGTTTTGGTTGGTTGACGGTGTTACAAGAGTAGAGTCCTCTTTGGAGTGTATTATAAACATCCCATCCAACTTAGTTTGTAGGAGTTGGTTTCTGTCTGTGTTGAGTAGAAAAATAAGTTGGCTGTGGGATTCAGTAAATGATAAAAGCCAAGAAAGCTTTCACATGCCTGTTGAGGAAATTGCTCCTGGGGAGGCTCTATCCTTGTTCTGGGTCCTTGTGTCTTCTCTTTAGAATCCCTTAATTCCTTCGGAGCCTAATCAAGTGAAATCACAAATGAGGTTGAGTTTTTTCAGATGCACTCTGGCCCTGAAGTCTCTTCGCCCTTTAGGAAAGTCAAACAGATTGGACCAAGACTCCTTAAATGAAAAAGAAAGAGACGCCTTTCCCCACGACTTTGTTCCGCAGTAAAGAATCCCACCGAGGCAACACGACAGCTTCCTTCAGGGGCCACAGACCCACTTGCCCTAAGGAGAGGATGACCGGTCAGTGGCCATCACCTCGCTCTCTCCCACCACCAGGGCAACCTGACTTTGTAATTCAAATAAACCTCTCTCGAAAACCAAGTGCAGTGGCCTTCAGTCTTGGAAGGCAGTTAAACAAATTTTGCATTTTATGAGCAAGGATAATCCTTCTGCATTTTCAGAAGTAAGTTTACAAGCCCACGCTGAGCAATGGGAGCCCCGTGACAAATGGGGACACGGAGCGTCCTCCCGGCAATCTGTGTGACACACAGTAAATCCTCCCGCTTTGGCAGGTCAGCAAGTGTGGCGCAAGAAAGCAAGATCAATTCTGTCCCGGCCTCACAAAGGATCCCTCATTGCTGCTAAACCAGCGGAGAAGCTTAATGAAGTAGATACCGAAGGCTGACAGGAGTATTGGAAATGAATATAGAGAAAATGAAAATATTATGCACCAAATTGGCAGAAGAGAGGATTGAGTAACTATTAGTGGACAGAAAAATAGAGCGTGGCTGAGCGTGTTCTCAGGCCAGCTGTGTGACTGTGGCAGGGCTGTGCGGGGAAGGAGGAAGATGAAACCCACACGTGAGCTGGGGAGGACTTGGAAATCCAAGTCAGACCCCAGGAAGCGGCACATAAATTGGATACGGAGGCCCGACAGCATTTTGAAAAAAGAAACACAGTTATGGTGAGGGGGAATTTGAGTATCTGAGCCGGGGAGGAAGATGAATGTGGAAAGGCAGAGTAAGAAAAGATAAACACCAAACAAAAGCTGAGGGCAGAAAACCTTCCATCCCTGCCTTCTCTCTGGTTGCTTTCTCCCCACTCTACTAATGTGTTTTTGGTTTGGTCGTGGATGGGCCACCTTGCTCTCTATTCTTTTTCTTTCCCATTTTCCTTCTGTGAATTTACACAGGTGTATGTGAAAAATAACATTGCAATTGAAGTGGAAAATTAGTGCAAAATGGGGAAACACAACGTCTTACAGTTTTCGCTGGTGCTATGAGCAGGTAGGTGCAGAGAAATATCAGAGGGTCAGAATGGAAAAATAAATGCAGGGTAATTACTAAAAAGCATAAAAGTGGCAAGGATGCTACTCTCCTGCTTTCAGGGAAGAAGGTCTGGACGTTGGAAAGAACAGAAGTATCGTTGAAAAGTGCATTTTCTTCACAAGAGTGAATCTCTGCCTCCCGTGTTCAGCTGAGGCAGCAGGCCCATGGTGGGTCGCTCCCCGGCGTGTTCGGAGTCCTGCTGTCGTCAGCCACACACACTATGTGGAGAGGTTGTAGGTGGAATCCAACCACCGTCCTGAGTTCGAGTTAGGAGACAGTAATGGGAGCACACTGCCTCATTCCTGAAGAACTCTCCCGAAGGAGAGTTGGCTGCTCAGGAACAACCTGATGGAGATCAATGAGCTCTGGTGACATTGTTACATCAGGGAAATAGGAAAGAATGAAACAAGAAGAGATCATACCCTTAGGAGTCAATCCCATGGGCTAGACTTGTTTAACCCAGATTGAGATATCTGTCTGCCCCTTGCCTGACACAGTGAAGGGCAGGGGGACTAGAAGATGCTCTGTTAGCTCCATCCACGGGATCACCACCAAGTGGGAAACCGGGAGTCGGTTTGTAGGAGGTCAGGGTTTTCGTGCCTGCCTCCAACGACAAAGCCTTCAAGTAAAGCAAAAATCTCTGTGTCATCCTACAAGAGGACTCGGAGCTTTGGCTGCAAATGGGATTCAATCTTTCCACGGGGAAGTACTGGTTTGCTTCTGAGACTGCTTTCCCAGAGGTGACGGAATTTTGCTCTTTTACCTCCCCGAAGGGTCGTCTCAGGCGTCTGGAGTCTTGCCTCGAGGAATCTATGCCCTGTCACCTTCCCTCCGTTACCAGTTTCAAAGATTATGCCCAAGAACAGGGCAGAAAAGCTAGCATAAGGGACAAAGAAGTGGGGTGGGGGGGGAGGGGAGATGAGGGAAACAAAATGGATTATGAATTTGAAAATTGCCAATTATCTTGTATCATACAGCTCAGAGCCCTGGCACAATGCTCAGCCACAATCCAGATTTTTCAGCTTAAATGGCTTTACATTCAAGCAAGCAAATTAACCATAAAATAGGGGGGGGAAAAAAAACAAAATATCCCAAGAAAGAATAAACTGCAGATAATAAGCACCAATCTGGTGTTGAATGCAGCCCAAGATACCAATTGTTTTAAGTCACGACAAAGACAGCTGAACGCTCCTCTTGTGGTTACAGAGTGAGGATGATTTGCCTGCCATGAGTGTCTTCGCTCACAAATAACAGTTTTTTCGCTCTTAATTTTCTGCTAAATTGGAAGCTAACTGCTTCCCACATTGTCATCGGAGCACCTGCAGCTGTGCTGGATTTCTGCGCACCATTTCTTTTAGGTAAAACAGCCCTCGGCTTCCTTCAGCTCCTCATTATGGCGAGGGCTTTCTTTCAGTGCGCCCGCAGCACTAATGATGCAGGCAGGCTGGTCAGTCATTAAGTGACAAGCAAATGATACCGTGTGCAACGTGTGAGTAATCGGTCTGAACAAATGAAATCACAGACTTGCCTTTCCCATCATTCATTTCACAAACGGCAGCAGTGTGCCGCACAGCAGGTAGTTCGGTTAAAACCAGCCTTGTAAAACAAATTTCCTGCAGCCGCGTTGAGGGAAGGCACCAGGGCTGGAGGCTGGGGGCTCTAGATGACGCCCCCCCCCCCCCGCAGGAGGGAGAGGTTGGGCTGGGGGGGGGAGAAGGGGAGGGAGGCGCGCCGAGAGCAGAGCCTGGGACATACATTAGAATAATGAAGGGTTTCGTGTCTTATTGGTGTGTTTTCCATTTGTATGGATCTCAGAAATGACTGTTGGATTAGCGAACCCAAAACATACAGCGGTGGCTTCTCGGGTGCCTTGTCGGGGGGTAGCAGTTAAGAGACGGAAGCGAAGCTCCCAAATAAATAATTCTAAATTTGGAGTCGTGAGGACGTCATTGTCAATCAGAGGGATGGCTAGGAAGCGATTAAAAAAAAAAAAAAAAAGCTTCGTGGCTTTTATTTTCACAGTAGATCCCCTTTTGATTCATCGGTTCTTTGGCAAACAGCACAACTGATAGAAATCCAACTTGCATGCTAAAGCTTAACATGAATTGGGGCGGGGTGGGGGGGGAGATGTAAAATGTGAGAGGATGACAGGGAAATCTCTAGAGTCCCAAACTTTGAGCCTTCAGGCATCTGGCTAGCATGTCCTGGGACAGGGTGAGGGGCTGCTTTTCTCATGGGACTGGGGTCTCCCCAGTGGCCACACTCACACTGTACCCACACCGGGTCCCCTCCCCCGCGCCCTGGCCCATGGGGGAACCGAGGGGTTTTTGGTTTCGAGTGTATTCTCACTGTTCTGCAGCTACACTGTTGGGTTGTGGGAGGACAGCCTGGAAGGAGTACCACACCAGCAATCTTCTCTCCACACCATCAGGAATCAAACAGAACAGGGTCTCATAGCTGGCACCTGTTTTTCCTCTTCCTGGCAGTCCCCATTTGGCTCCAGACTTGTTCATCATGTCCTCTTAGGCAGCTTGCAAAAGCTCCCGGGAAGGGCCTGGGCAATCTGGCTGGACTGCGGGCCACGTGGTATGTGTACTCTGAGAAGCTGGGCAAGGGGGTGAAGAAGGATGTCCAGGAGGACAGGTTCTGGCATCCCCCAGGACTGGGCTGGCCTGGACACTTTCAGATACAATTTCATGTCAACTGTTCCCTGACGCACTGGATGACACAGAACGTGTTACAAGGAGTGAAAGGAAGAAAATGTGAACATCACAGAGCTGAGTTCCTTCTGGATGAGGTTCATGTTCTTGGTCTGGAAGCCCTTCTTAGTGGCATCAAACTCTCTAAGGCTACGATAATAAGACATTCTTGTAAATAGATAATAAGGGGTCTGTCGCAATTAGGGCATTCTCGCAAAAGGACAATCTCCTATCTTCAACCCTACCTCCATCTGGGCCCAGTGTTAACTTTATCCAAATAGGACTAATGCAAAGCTGTCTTTGACTCACAAGAAGGATGCACAGATATCAAAAGTATTCCTTAACACTGAATTAATGCACGCTTTGCATAGATAATCAAATAGTATAGAAAATTGCACAAAACACTGCTCCCTCTGTGCTTGCCTTCACCAGGGGTAACCACTGTGTATTTTTTGAGACTTTAAAAAAAAAAAAAAAGATTTATTTTAGAAAGGGAGAGACTGAGAATCTCAAGCAGACTCCCCACTGAGCATAGAGCCCAATACAGAGCTTGATCTCCTGACTCCGAGATCATGACATGAGCCGAAACCAAGGGTTGGACGCTCAACCGACTGAGCCACCCAGGGGCCCCAAATCACACACATTTTCTGTGCTTATACCAACACACTTGTGGATGGAATCATACTCCACATTCTGTTCTGCAACTGACCCAGACATGGTACACACCTTTCCTTGTCAACACGTGCAGATTTCTTTCACTTGTTTTAACATCTCTAGAACTCCTTGGTCAGGGGGGCATGTTAATGTACTTAACCACTCTCCTACTGAAGGATTTCCAGTTCTCACTTTACTGAAAATAACATGTATGTTTTCTAGTAAAAACCCTTTTATACATATCTCCATGCATTTGTGAGTATAATTGTAAGGTGAATTCCTAAAAACAGAATTACCAAGCAGCATAATCCTTGCTAATCAGACAGGTGACTGGTTTCTACTTCAGTCTTATTTAACTAAATATGAGGTTGAGAATCGTTTCATGTTTCATTTGCAATTCTCTGTTTGTGCCTTGCTGATTTGCCCGTTTTTCAGTTAGACTGATGGTCCTGTTGATTTATAAAAGCATCCTTTTAATGCATGTCTATCCAGCTTGTGTTATGCATTTCTGGGGTCACTTTTGACTCTTATAGTGATTTTTAGCCTAAAGAGATTTTTGGCTGTTTATGCAAACATAACAATTCTTATCTCTTACGACTTTTGGAGTTTCGTTATGTTTGAAAAGTTCTCTCCACTGTAGTATTATAAAAATAGTCACTTCTTTAAGAATGTTTATGGCTCCATCCATCTGGGATGAGTTGTGGTTGAGAAGGGAGCGAGAGATCCAGTTTCACTTTGTTTCCACATGGTTGGCCATTATCCTAACACGGTTTGTTCCCTGGTCTATCTTAAGAGGCAGTGTGACCACCCCAGGCTGTCATCTCATAGAAATGTTTTAAGCCTGCTGCTTTCTCATGGATCTAGGCACAAACGTTCAAAGCTACATATTCATAACTTCTGTCCTTAAATGTCAAAAATCTCCACTTCATATAATCAAGATGTTTTAAGCTCGTTTCAAGATTCTGGGATTTTTCAATTCTGTTGGTGCCGGGTTGCCTCTTAGTCTAGAATAGAACACGGTCTATGATCTCATATTCAGCATACCAAAAAGCAAAAAGCTCAGACAGCCCTCAGGTTTTTTGTTGTGATTCACCTGATAGTAAAATCGAAACTGATCCATCATAAAGTTTATAGCCTCTATTCTGCTTAGTCCGAAAGTCTACGCCTTTCGCTGTGGATCTCCATATACTGTGGGCACCCTGTATTCTTTCAAGATTGAAGAGAGTATGAATGTTAAAAACATACCTGCTCCTAAGGATTTGGAAAGGGAACTGGGACTCTGCTAAGAGTCATTTGTCTTACACAGAAGCAAGAGCTTGCCAATAAAGGGAATGGAATGGAAACAGGAAGGAGGGGGCAGGAAGAAGGGAGAGTATAAAAACCGTGAGAAGCTGGAGAGGAGGAAATGCTCTCACAGTCGATTCCTCCTATTTAAAGCCTCAAGGATGCGTATCAATCAGACTTCAAGCTCAGTGATTTGGTGGGAGGTTTTACTAAGTGCGCAGCTGTAGGAAGCCCTTGCAGAACAAAACACGCCAAAATGGCACTGAGATTTTTAGCATTACCAGTAAGGAAAAAAAGGTCACAACTAATATTATACTAATAAAGTAATGTTGGGTTTTCCTGTTTCTTCAAGGATCTTGCAATACTTCTTGGTACTCTGGGATGAGGTTTCATTTCTGTCAAAGGGGTAGGTAGGTAGGTCCTGGACATAGATTCTCCCAGACACATTTTAGGTTAACTTTGTGGTTTTCATTATGTTTGAAAGTCTTCTCCACTCTAGTATTTCAAAAACAGTCCTCCCTCTTTTTTAAAAACAGAATCTTAATGGCTTTTTAGAACCATACCTAGGAAGCCAGAACACTCTCAGCTCTGGCTGTTTGATCTACAGCACCAGAAACAAAACAGACAGTTGGCCTTCACTCAGCTGAAACCAAACAGAAGGAAATAAGTAGAAAGAGAAGGAAAGACCTGAAGCTTCTCAATCTTGGCCGCATATCAGAGTCATCACTTAAAAAATTATCAACTCCAGGGGTGCTTCCCCATAAACTTGAATGGGATCAGAGTCACCTTGGAGCGCTAGCTCAAAGAGCACTGGGCCTCACCCTCGGTTTCAAAATTGGCAGGTCAGGGCTGGGGCCTAAGAACATGCATTTTAAGTAAGTTCCTGGGTGTTGCTGGTGTAGGGTTGTCATTTTGAGATATCTATCTATCTATCTATCTATCTGTTTGAGAGAGAGATTGCCAGAGACAGCACAAGTGGGGAGGAGAAGGAGAAGCAGGCTTCCTGCTGAGCAGGGAGCCCAACGCAGGACTCGATCCCAGGACCCTGGAATCAAGACCTCAGCAGAAGGCAGACACTTAACCTACTGAGCCACCGAGGCACCCTTGAGATCACCTTTGAGACCTGAGTATTTCTTTTTCAGAATTCCCCAGGTGATTCAAAGATGCAGCCAGGCTGGGGAACCATTGAGAAAGGCAGAGACTTTCCTACTCAAACCAGACCAAGAGAGCCCATGTCTTTTTCACACTCACTGTAAGGAGACAGCCCTCAGTCTCATCTTCAGTACTTCTTAGCTAAGGAGAGAAGGTTCTTTATATATAGAGTTCTGGAGAGAACAGTAACGTTGCTTTATTGGAGGAGAAAGGTGATCCAAGAATACAAATGACTAGGTTGATCAGGATAGGATTGGGAACAAGATTCTGGGATTTTCCATAAAATCTAATTTAAAGCACACACTTTTTCTTTTCTTAGACGCATAATTAGAAACATTTGAGAATGTTGGTTTCCTTGTAAAAGGGATCTAGAGAATTTACAACTGGCTATTGCCTAAGAGCCCACTATAATTTGGAACATAATAACCCTGGGCAAAAGTAAATTTTGCCTAAAAGTTGCAGTGCAGGAGAAATTCCAGAGATTGTGCAAATGATACCCTTGGAAAAGAAATGTCTGTAGTGATGACCGTCAGTTCATTTCTGGAAACGGAGTAATCTGCTCTTACAAAAGATTTTTTAATAGGATTGTAAAGACGAATGTCAAGGGTGAGCCAGGCATTTGCTTTGCTTAAAATTTCACGCAAACCCAAGATTTTGTTTTTCTGTTATTCCTAAATGTTGGAAGAGGCAGGAGACATGCTCTAACATGCTTATTCACTCCCTGGCAGACTATGGCACTAGACTGATTTGATTCTCTCTTATTTGTTGATTTTTTTTTTTTAATAGTCTCTGGCAACACTGTTTGGCTCTGGGATAATAACCACTTGATCCTGCCAAAAAGAAATTTGGGAATTTTCTGATCTGCCTTTGTTTGTTTTCCAAATCTGCTTTGAGGACATGTAGAACCGGTTCTGATGGGTGGTAAAAGTAGAAGTGAAGAGAATGTAGATTTTGCTGAATGAAACAGAAAAAAAAAGGATATTCGCCTTCAGGATTCATCAGTACTGCAAGACTGGTTTATTTATCTCTTAGCCTCTTTATTTGCGCTTCTATCAAGCCTCACTACATCCGCTAGACATTCTCTTTCACTGTCACGCCGTCTGCATCAGGTGAAAACACGTATGTCACCACGAAGACAGAACCCACAACGGCAAAGACTGAAGTCAGGCTTTGCAAGGAAAAGCTGCACTTAGCTTAAGTAGTAAAGGCAGGAGTGCTTCTAACTTCCTTCTCTAATGTAGCTAATTGTGCCCACGCCCCCTGCTTGATTCAGTTCCTTCACGTGGTTGACCCACAAGACAGTGTCTCACTGGCCAGGTGAAAACAGACTTATTGAGCAGATTTATTTGAACCTGCTAGAAATTGCTAGAAACCTAAGAAATGGGGGATTTTAGTGTTTAACTCCTTTTCAGCCTTGACATACCTTCTGGGATAAGACACAGGTCACTGCATGGCAGAGCAGAAGATAGGGCCATCATCACTAATAGGCTATCATCAATCCTCCTTTCAGGGGCCCCGCAGGGACACCGAGGATTTCCTCTGACCCGTCTCCCCCTAGGTGAAGGTCATTTTGCCACTCACATGACCTCTGCCAGGTGGACAGGAAGGGAAAGCAAAGGTAAAACACAAAACCATGTTGCTGGTCTCTTTGCTAGTTCTGGTTGGAGGCAGCTTCACACAAAGCTTGACTGTCTGAAGTCAGATTCCACTTTGATGACAGCTCAGAACTCCTGCTCCTGACCCCACCTTAGCTGTCACACTCGTAGCAGGAGAGGAGACTGGCGGGGGCTCTCTGCCATCCTCTCTGGCTGATCACTGTGGAGTCCTTAGTGTCTCTGATCATGGGGCACAGCAGTTAACTGGGGGGTTTCTTTCTGGAATCCCTTTGGGTTTTCTTCTCACTGCCTGCCTACCGTGGCATACTGGGACACTGGGCTGACAGTCAGGAACGAGGACACCTCCCTCTCTAGGTCTTGAAAGCCATTACAGACCATCTTACTACAGAGTCATGCTGCCCATCACAGAGCCCACACCACTCCTGACCACTTAGCACACTTTCACAGAAAACCCTCTGCTTCCTGCCCCACTCTCCATGTCCAGGTTTCCCCTGGCTGCATGAGCTTTGACTCATTCTCCAACACATTCCTAGTCCCCTGCCTTTCCCCAGTTCCCAAGAGCTTTGTCCCCAAAGCTCGGGCCCTAATCCACAGAGGACTGTGACTTCCTCTCCTTCTAGCATGTTCAGAATATATCGTAACAGGTTTGCTTCTTCTTTGACAAAGCCTAGAATCAACCTTGGAATAATGCATCATTTGAGACAGACATATGGGATGCTTCTTGCTTAGCACACAGAACCTGGAACTTCCCCCAAGACAACTATTTGATACATACAACTGCCAAAGGACAAGAATGGAGCATCAAGAAGCTGTGAAAATCAGCTAAAAAAGATGAACAATCCAAAAGCAAAAAGGGCATGAAGACAGGAAAGGGTCGTTGAAAAGAAGAAAACCTGAAATATCAATAAACAATTGAGAGGAAACTCAACCCCACTAGTTATCAGGGAAATGCAAATAAAATCACCATCAGATGAGCAACACTTTTTAAATTTTTTTTTTTAAATTTTTGAAAGTCTGATCATATAAACTACTGACAAGGACAGGGGTGGAAGTGGCTATTCTTAGGTCCTGCTGGTAAGAAAGTTAACTGTCTAGTCCCTCTGGAGAAGACACAGCCACGGCTGGGAAGTTGATGGCACACTTGACACACAGCCCAACACTTTTCCCCGAAGTATAGGTTCTACAGCAGCTCTCACAGATACACACAAGAAGTTGTTTACAAGGGTGTTCAAAACATTGTTTGTAATGACAGAAAGACATGGAAATATTCTACATATTAATCAATAGGAAATGGAGAGATAAACCACTGTATATATCACATAATGGAACAGTGTACAGCATTTATAATGCATGAGCTAGAGGTCCACGTAACAACACGGACCTCTTTAAAAAAAATCTTTTTTTTTTAAGATTTTGTTTATTTGACAGAGAGAGATCACAAGTAGGTGGAGAGGCAGGCAAAGAGAGAGAGGCTGAAGCAGGCTCCCTGCTGAGCAAAGAGCCCAATGCGGGGCTCCATCCCAGGACCCTGAGATCATGACCTGAGCCGAAGGCAGAGGTTTAACCCACTGAGACACCCAGGCGTCCAAAATGGATAATTCTTACAAATACAATGGAGTACACCACAATTCATCTGGATTTTAAAAGCGCACAGCATACTACTATGGGCACTATTTCTAAATATATAC
Organism: Mellivora capensis; assembly: GCA_004024625.1. Lineage (NCBI taxonomy): Eukaryota > Metazoa > Chordata > Mammalia > Carnivora > Mustelidae > Mellivora > Mellivora capensis. Next base: position 19,585 of record PISX010011469.1, read on the forward strand.
CTGTATATTCCAAGTATTACAAGATGGGGAATCTGGCTGGCTTAGTTGGAAGAACATGCAACTCTTGAACTCAGGGTTGTAAGTTTCAGTCCCATGCTGGGTGTAGAGATCACTTAAAAATAAAATCTTAAAATTTTAAAAAACAAAACAAAACACAAAAAACGGACAGAAATGGTAAACACCACCAACAATACTGTGATTACCTCTGGAGAGTGGGAGGGACGCACTGACCAATATATCTAGAAGCTTTAATTGAAAAAATAAAGCAAACTGGCACAATGTTCATTTATATTAAATATGGGTGGAAATGGATATAGGTACTTTTCTGCATCTCTGAGATACTTCTCTTTTCTCATATTATAATAACTTCCATGTTGGTCAAGAATGGATCTTTTAACCTCTTCAGAGGACAAATAAACCTAACAACTGAACTCGAAGTTTCTTCTTTCTTTCTGGTTCCTGGGCCTTTCCTCCTGGGTTTTTATAGGAATCCTGGGAATGGGACCAAAAGTTGCCAAGTGGACATGCTGGGCACACTGAGTACCTTTGACCAGCAAACCTCTCCTCAGGCTGGGCTACATGTCAGTGCTCCGACACTTGCAGAAAGCACTTTTTGTCTCATTCTCCTTTAAATGCTACATAGGAAGAAACAAAAGGAGATGCTCCCCATGGCTTTAAGTCAAACCCTTAATTTTATTTGAATATAGTTTTTTGTCATTTAATTACTGGCATTTTTTCTTTTCTTTTCTTCTTCTTCTTTTTTTTAACACTTCCAGATTGCTGTGTAATTTTTGTATCTATGCAGATTAGATGAAGAGTCCAGGAAGACCCAGCCACATAATTAAGGACAGAATGGAATCTTTCACTTTTACAACCATCTTTCCCCATTTAAAATATGACATTTTCTGTTTTCTAAATCACGTTTTTGGCTTCCAGGTTTTTGCTTTAGACAAATATTTTCTGCTCAAAACAGGCTGCCGTGAATCTGCAACCTCTCAAGTCAACATGGTCTGGAATGGACAAATGTACTGGTTTTCTGCTCAGGATGCAATTCAAGGAAGAAGCAGTAGGGACCACAAGAGAAATTACCCCTGCATTCGGGGCTCTTCCTGGAGAGCTTTTGTAGGACCTCAAGCTAAAATCTGTTACAGATTTGGAAAGGCTTTTTTGCAGCACTTGTCTCTTTGTTGCCTACCTGATCTTTAAGGCTGAATTACTTTAAGAGAAGTAAAGGCAACAATGGGTTATCAGTGTCTAGAAAACAGAGGGCATACCCATGTCTGGGAATTTCAGGAAAGTTTGATACAAGACTATTTACAAAGATGTCATCAGAGTAAACGAGAGCCCAAGATTAGTGCCCCTCAGGCTGTCACCACCCCTAGACTTCAACAGGCAAGAGGAAGGGAGTGGTCACCTACAGCCAGAGACTGTGTGTGTGTACACACACACACACACACACACACACACATAATGGGTGCTAGGACAAAGGCACCATTGCAGGGAGGGGCCAGGAAAGAAAGACTCAGCACTTCCTCCCTCCTTCCATCTCTGATCGGTGCCCCTCCTCAGTCAAAACCCAAATGAAACCAGAAGATCAAGAACCTTGTGGATTTCAGGTCAGCCTTCCAGAGCACAGCGTAAGACCAGTAAGGAGAGTGGCTATCAGCACACCAGGCTATCCAAAAGAGTTCTATAAATGTTCGCAAGATCTCCACTTGCTTCACATTCCACATAGGCTAATGCACATCAGGAATTATTCCATGGAAGCTATGTTCCCCATTTGGGTAGTTGGGGGAGCCAATTCTTCAGACAACGTACCTATCATCTAGAGATGCTCTGATCCCCGAACTGTTCCACTAGTAGGGGGTTAACAATCAACTGGCTATACATTGAACATATATAGATGATTGATCAGAGGAAGACGCAGCACATTTTGCACTGACCTGGAGTGTAATAAAATAAGACCAAATGCAAATGGATACAATTGTAGCTGATCTGTGACATAAAGAAGAAACCTTTCTTTGTACTTCTGTGTTCTGTAGAACACTGATAGTGGGTTTTTCTATCAACAGAGGAGATGTCTGGATCATCACAGAAAAAGTGTACTACATTTTCTCTCACATTACGATTTAGTGAAACTTACATGTACTAACCAGGATCCATTATTAAATTTGAAAAAAAAAAAACTTACTGGCTGCAAAATACACCATTTCCATATGAAAGGCCCTAGTGAGATGACTAAAGCACAATTCCTGCCCCCAGACAAAAATAAATGGTCCTTTTCTGCCAATTAGGAAAGTCATACTTGGGTTACTTTGTGTAAAAATGGCCAAAGCCAAACCCAGACACAGCCAACACCCTACCCACCCACCGCACCCCCCGATGGTCCTGTCTCAATATGGTCCCACTTAAACCTTCTTCTTGCAGTTCAATGACGGGACACCTGTGTTTTGTTGTTGTTGTTTTAATTTTTTTTTTAATTTATTTATTTGTCAGAGAGAGAGGGAGAGAGCGAGCGAGCACAGGCAGACAGAGTGGCAGGCAGAGGCAGAGGGAGAAGCAGGCTCCCTGCCGAGCAAGGAGCCCGATGTGGGACTCGATTCCAGGACGCTGGGATCATGACCTGAGCCGAAGGCAGCCGCTCAACCAACTGAGCCACCCAGACGTCCCTGTTGTTTTTTTTTGTTTTTGTTTTTGTTTTTGTTTTTTAAAGATTTTATTTATTCACCTGAGAGAGAGGCAGTGAGAGAGCATGAGCGAGGAGAAGGTCAGAGGGAGAAGCAGACTCCCCATGGAGCTGGGAGCCCGATGCGGACTCGATCCTGGGTCTCCGGGATCATGACCTGAGCCGAAGGCAGTCGTCCAACCAACTGAGCCACCCAGGCGTCCCCTGATGTTTTGTTTTAAAGATTTTATTTATTTGACAGAGATCACAAGTAGGCAGAGAGGCAGGCAGAGAGAAGAGACAGAGGGAGAAGCAGGCTCCCTGCTGAGCAAAGAACCGGATGCGGGGCTCGATTCCAGGACCCTGGGATCGTGACCCAAGCTGAAGGCAGAGGCTTTAACCCACTGAGCCACCCAGGCGCCCCAGGACACCTGTGTTTTGTATTTAAAAATATATAATAAGTACAAAGGAAGTTCACAGAATGTTTAAAAGAGAGCTCATATGTAATTAGAAACACAAAGAAATGTTTTCTTAAGAAACTAACACTTGGGGGTCCACCTGGGTGGCTCAGTTGGTTAAGCAACTGCCTTTGGCTCAGGTCACAATCCCAGGGTCCTGGGATTGAGCCCTGCATTGGAGTCCCTGACCAGAGAGTCTGCTTCTCCCTCTGATTTTCCCCCTCTCAGGTGGTCTCTCTTTCTCTTTCTCTCAAATAAATAAATAAATAAAATCTTAAAAAAAAAAAAAGAAATTAACATTTGAGATGAGCCTTAAAGAATTAGTGGATTCTAACAAGTAAAGAAGACAGTGATTGGCAAAGAGTACTGGGTCAAGGGAACTACATTTGCAAAAGTAGTAAGCGTTGGTTAAAAATGAGATGCAGGTGTATCAGGCATATTCTTGGGTTACAGATTTTGCACTTAATTAGATTAAAATTACAATGCTACTGAAGGAATTAGGGAAGGTAATGGCAATAATCACACAACTTATTATTAAGAGGAGGAGCTAACATTTATGGAGCACTTACTATGTATCAGACATTGTTTTAAGTCCTTTACATGGGTTAATTCAAGCATTCTCACAATTGTCCTATGAAATAGCTGATCTTTTTTTTTTTTTTTTTTTTTGACAGACAGAGATCACAAGTAGGCAGAGAGTCAGGCAGAGACAGAGGGGGAAGCAGGCTCCCCGCCGAGCAGAGAGCCTGATGTGGGGCTCGATCCCAGGACCCTGAGATCATGACCTGAGCTGAAGGCAGCGGCCCACTGAGCCACCCAGGCGCCCCTGAAATAGCTGATCTTAACCACGACACTGGGTTAGGTGCCACAGGTAATTTCAAGATCATACCTGGTCCCTGAATTCATGTATGTATCTGCTAGAGGGAGAGAAGAAAGGGAGTATTTAAATTAAATTAAATTAAATTAAATTAATTAAATTAAATAATTTAAATTTAGTTGAGTTTTGTTATAGTATGTCAGCATAGAGTACATCATTAGTTTTTGATGCAGTGTTCCATGATTCATTGTTTGCGATAATACCCAGTGCTCCATGCAATCTGTGCCCTCCTTAATACCCATCACCGGGCTAACCCACCCCCACCCAAAACCCTCGGTTTGTTTCATAGTCCGTAGTTTCTCATGGTTCATCTCCCCTTCTGATTCCCCCCCTTCATTTTCTCCTTCCTTCTCCTCATGTCCTCCATGCTATTCCTTATGCTCCACATATAAGTGAAACCATATGATGACTTTCTCTGCTTGACTTATTTCACTCAGCATAATCCAAGAGGGAGTATTTTCCTAGAATTTTAGAGGATGCTTAAAAGTTATTAGCTTTTTTACTCTTTACAGTAATTCCATGAAACAAGAATTATTATTTTATCAATTTATAGACGAGGAAACTGTAGCGGACACAGTTTAAGTAACTGGTCTTGATTCACACAACTAGTAAGTATCGGTACTAAAGCGGTTGATTTCAGAGAGTTTATCTCACGAGTCCTTATTCCTTAACACTGCTATGCCCTTCTCTCACTTAACAAATGTCCCTTGTAAACCTGTTAGGTGTCCTTAACTGGGTTAAAGACTGAGGCTGCGAAGATAAATGGGAAGTGGTTCTTGTCCCCAAGGAACCCAAGTTTCATGGAGAAGACAGAGTCAGAGTCACAGACAATTACAGTAATTATCATAAAAACCAACGCAGGGGGGTGCCTTTGTCGCTCAATCATTAAGCCTCTGCCTTCAGCTCAGGTTAAGATCTCAGGGTCCTGGGATCAGGTCCCACATCGGGCTCCGTGCTCAGTGGGGAGCCTGCTTCTCCTTTTCCCATTCCCCCTGCTTGTGTTCTTCTCTCCCTGTGTCTCTTTGTCAAATAAATTTTAAAAATAAATTTTTTTTTAATAATAAAATTATTAAAAGACCACAAAAAAAAAAACAAAAAACCAAGTCAGGGCACCTACCAGGGCCTATGGGAACTTAGAATTGAAGATTTCACTCTCTGGAGGGACCTCCCCTGGGAGCTTGCCGCAAACTAGGTCAGGAGGACAGTGTGCTGGCCTGGACAGAGCTGGAAGAACGCACTGGGCAGGAAGGCAACCTCTGCAAAGATGAAGACATGTGAGACAACAGGATAGGTCAGGAATGGCGGGGTTGGTTATAGAGATGAGGAAGAGTTTGGGGATGGGGGGTGCCTGGGTGGCTCAGTGGGTTAAGCCTCTGCCTTCGGCTCAGGTCATGATCCCAGGGTCCTGGGATCAAGCCCCACATCAGGCTCTCTGCTCAGTGGGGAGCCTGCTTTTCCCTCTCTCTGCCTGCCTCTCTGCCTGCTTGTGATCTCTCTCTCTGTCAAATAAATAAATAAAATCTTTTAAAAAAAAAAAGAGTTTGGGGGTGGAATGAGAAGGTCTTAGTATTGGACTGTTTGGAGGGTAAGTGAATGGGAGGGCACAGGATTCTGGTCTAATGCAGTGAAGTAGCAAGTCGGGCAAGTCACCAGGAATGAGAGATGAGAGATTTAGAAGTCTAAAGGGAAAGCTAATGAGGTCTGTTCCAGACATGTTTGGCTGAGGCCAGCACAGAACCTTCTCATAGAGATGTATGCAGTGGCCAAGTGGAAGGGTCAAAAGGCAAGAAAACGGACATCTGTTGTGATGCCCGAGCTTTGTAACAACCCTCTGGAATATATCATATCATCAAATCACTGTGAAAGCTAAATAATTGCACATCAAGAAGATGGTTTTGGGGTGTCCACATAGAGTATGTGGTAACAAAGCCCTTGGAGCTCCCTGATGGCATCATCTCAGAAAAGAAAAAAAGAATTTTGGAATTTGGTTTATTGAGGAGGAATTTACATTTGGAAAAAAGTGAAGCAAATTACTCAGGATAAGATATTTTGGTTAAATCAAGAAATGGGCAGAGGACATGAACAGACATTTCTGCAAAGAAGACATCCAGATGGCCAACAGACACATGAAAAAGTGCTCCACATCACTCGGCATCAGGAAATTCAAATCAAAACCACAATGAGATACCACCTCACACCAGTCAGAATGGCTAAAATTAACAAGTCAGGAAATGACAGATGCTGGCGAGGATGCGGAGAGAGGGGAACTGTTGGTGGAAATGCAAGCTGGTGCAACCACTCTGGAAAACAGTGTGGAGGTTCCTCAAAAAACTGAAAATAGAGCTACCCTATGACCCAGCGATTGCACTACTGGGTATTTACCCTAAAGATACAAACGTGGTGTTCCGAAGGGGCACGTGCACCCAAATGTTTATAGCAGCAATGTCCACAATAGCCAAACTATGGAAAGAACCTAGATGTCCATCAACAGATGAATGGATAAAGAAGATGTGGTATATATACAGAATGGAAAACTATGCAGCCATCAAAAGAAATGAAATCTTGCCATTTGCGACGACGTGGATGGAACTAGAGGGTATTATGCTTAGCAAAATAAGTCAATTGGAGAAAGACAACTATCATATGATCTCCCTGATATGAG
>PISX010011469.1:26346-65261 GCA_004024625.1 Mellivora capensis
ACCTGTACCCCTGGGGATAAAAATACACTATATGTTTATTAAAAAATTTAAAAATTAAAAAAAATATTTTGGTTAAAAAAACTGTACCTCTAAAGGCAAGAAAACAGCTTCTTAAATTAAGGCTTGGTGCTGGCTCTAAAGCAATTTAAAAAGATGTCTCTCGTTTCCTTAAAATGTGTTTGCTAAACAAGACTGCCCAGTGACATAGCGGATAGGCAGACTTAGGTGGGGATGAGGGGTGATAAACAAGGAAGTAAATGGTTTTATTTCAAGAGCCATCAAGTACAAAGTTCAGGACCCTGAGAGTGAGTATCTCCTTAAACTTTATGCCCAGGATGCCTTAATCACACTTCCCTACCCTGGGCGATCTGATTAAGAAATCTTTTGAAAAGGCCGATCAAACAGTAGGTGGCAGAGGGAGTACAAGGGGGAAGAGAACGCAGCCAAGCCCATTCTTCACCCTGCCTTAATACTGCAAACTTTGTCTGGAGGACTTCTAAAGATAGCAATGTCTGGAGGACTCCTCTGAAGATTCTCATTTCACTGGTCCGACAAGAGAGTTTGATCCTGGGTACTCTGTAACTTTCCCAGGTGACTTTAATAATCAGAGTGTCTTGTGAAAGGCTTACCTAGAAAATATGACAGCTCTTGTGCAGGGAATAAAAAAAGACACCATCAGATCCAGAGAAATGCAGAATAAGTGACTGGAACCATCCAAACCTTTAGTTACTGAAAGGCATTGTAATTTACAAATAATATTATAATGTCTTTAGAAGGCAATACCCACTGTGCCCACGAACATAACCATGCAGGGAGAGGGGGCTTGGACCACTTCAATACAAAGCTGTATCCCTGAAAAATGAAGCTACAGATGGCACCTAGGAAGATAGGGAGGGCTGGATTGTTTCACATCAATTTCACAAAACTGGGGAACCTTCCTGAAGACTCCCGAGTACAAACTCTGCCAGCTATGGCTAGTGTAAGGCAGAGAGAGTCATCGTGACGTAGGTTTGGAGAAAGGCAGATAAATACATGTCTATTCCAAGAATGGAAGCGACATGCAAAAGACAGTCCAGCTATTTCCATGAACGCAGATGTTGGTTATAAATTATAGAACGAAGGACAGAGTACTATTTTGAAGTACAGTGGAAAAGCAGAGAATTCCCACCAAAAATAAAAAGGAGAAACCTACCCTCCTTTACTTTCCATCTTCATGGAAAGTTTTATGCCTTTTTTTTTTTTTTGCCCCCTTCCTTCTTGCCTTGTCTCCTGACACCCCCTAATTAGTGCTCTTATCTCTGCCTCTGGCACGGTGCGTGCTGTAGGTGGCTGGCATGACATCGGATGCCTGCCCCTGCCGCACTAGGAGGCACCCTGCGGTGCCCAAACAAAAAGCCCAGAAAGCCTGACCCAACTATTTTCCTATGAATAGAACGTGTTTTCTTTATTGAGATAAAAGGTGTTTGTGTGCATCTATTTGTACGAAGATGAGCTATAAATATAGGGGGTTTTGTGCATGTCTATTGCATGTGAGTTTCTGAGTCTATTTAAAAAGGTTTGGGATCAGAATATTTCAGTGGGTCCTCAAATAGGACTGGAAACTCCTCAAAGACTCAGTATTTGTCCTCCTCGTTTGAAAGACTAAGGGAAGAGAGTGTAACTTTCTAAGAAGCAAACTGGAGTGGAGTGAAACATTCCTGATCTTGAGATTAAAGGCACTCCCAAGAAATAGGTTAATCTCCTCTTCGACCATCTTCTTTAATGACATCGTAAGATGGAACTGCTCTTTGCCTTGGAGACAAAAATCTCAGAAACGTCCAGTGTGGGGATGAGAACAGCTTTTTGTTTGTTTGTTTTTTGTTTTGTTTTGTCTCATTTTTACATTCAGACATCCAATTAGGATTTATCTGGTGACTCCAGAGGGCTGAGCTTCTTGCTGTGTTGAACCGAGTGCACTCTGGATCTCACTGGGGGGTATTTTCCAGAGACCTGTAACACCACCCTACCGTGAGTGCTGAGATGCTGAAAGATGATGGGTGGGAATAATCAATGCTCAAAATTGTCCCAAAGAGGAGGATCTGGACCTCTGTCTCTCCCCGAGGTGGGGACATATTTGGGGAAGTCCCAGTACTAATGCTAGAGGGATCAGTGTTAAAAAGCCAGGGCAGTAGAGAACATGGTGATTCATCAGACCAAAGCCCACTCAACTCTCTAAAATGCAATAATGTAAGCTCTCTGCCTATAGTCCTTGACCTGAGTCTGGGAGGCAGGTTGTTCCCCCTTTCCCCAATGTCTGTTGGAGACTAGAGTCTGAATGTGTGCTTTCTCCCCCACTCTGCCCAAATTCATGTACTGAAATCCAAACGCTTAAGGTGATGGTATTAGGACATGAGGCCTTTGGGAGGTGACAAGGTCATGAGGGCTTTGCCCTTGTGATTGAGATTAGTGTCCTTATAAAAAAGAGGGCCCATGGGGCACCTGGATGGCTCAGTTGGTTGGGTGACTGCCTTCAGCTCAGGTCGTGATCCCAGAGTCCCAGGATCGAGTCCCACATCAGGCTCCCAGCTCCATGGGGAGTCTACTTCTCCTTCTGACCTTCTCCCCTCTCATGCTCTCTCTCACTCTCTCTCTTAAAGAAATAAATAAAATCTTAAAAAATAAAGGGGGGGCCCAGGGGAGCTCAGTTGGTTAAGCTTCTGCCTTTGACTCAGGTCATGATCCCAGGGTCCTGGGATTGAGTCCCACATTGGGCTCCCTGCTCGGCGGGAGCCTGCTTTTCCTTCTCCCTTTGTTCCTCCCCTCTGCTCCCGCTCACTCTCTCAAATAAATAAAATCTTAAAAAAAAAAAAAAAAAAAAGAGGGCTCAGGTGATAGCTCATTCCTTCTACAATGTGAGAACAAAGAGATCCTCTCTATGAACCAGATTCCAAATCTGCTGACACCTTGATTTTTGGACTCTCCAGCCTCCAGAACTATGAGAAATAAATTTCTTTTATTTATAAGCCACCCAGCTGAGGCATTTTGATCCAGCAGTATGGAGAGACTAAGATCCCGTTTTAGACAGCGGCGGTAAAATGTGCTGCTCATTCTAATGCTGTAGATGCTAAGTGCTAATACACATCCCCATTAGCCTGGGACAGGCCCACTGAGTCCCCATTGTCCTGGTACAATGATTATTATTATGTTTTAAAGATTTTATGTATTTATTTGAGAGAGAGAGTGCATGCACACAAACGGGGAGAGACAGAGAGGGAGCACAAATTCCCCACAGAGCAGGGAGCCCAACTTGGGGCTCCATCCCAGGACCCTGAGATCAGGACCTGAGTGGAAGACAGATGCTTCGCTGAGTGAGCCACTCAGGCGCCCCTGCGTTGGTGTGTTTATTAACAGAACCTCTTACCCCTACAAGCACCCAGATTTGAGTCCCTAGTAAAAACTGAGTGGAACAAGAATTTGACACTTACAATATAGGACCTGAAATTGACTGGTTATTTGGGAGCCTGGTTCACATGAAGTTAGGAAGAATCTTTTCATTGTTAACAGTAATTGAGGACTTCCTCTGTTTTAAACAAGATGAATGATTTGTCAAACCTTTCTGAGGAATCTGCTCTTTGCTAGGTCATTCACTGATGCTCCGTGGGCTCTCCTGTATGGCTGTACTGGTGTTCCAGCCACGGGGAGGGAGCATGGGTGAGCAGGCGGGTGGGGGGTGAGCGTTCTACCTCCATGCGTTGCACTCAGACTGAGCTCCTTTTCTGGTTTTTGTTTTTGTTTTTGTTTTTTTAAGATTTTATTTGTTTATTTATTTGACAGAGAGTGAGAGAGAGAGAGAGAGAGAGAGCAAGCGCACGTGAGCAGGGGAAGAGGGAGAGGGAGAAGCAGGCTCCCCGATGAGCAAGGAGCCCGGTGTGGGACTCGATCCCAGGACTCTGGGATCACCACCTGAGCCAAAGGCAGCCACTTAACCAACTGAGCCACCCAGGCGTCCCCTGAGCTCCTTTTCTTACTCAAACAAGAGCACTGTGTGAAGAACGGTGGCCTCAGGCATGGTCCCTCACAATGAAAAATATATACTGTGTTAAGGAGAAAGGACCAACATGCTCTAACTATTGCTAAACCCTACAGGACAGGAGATAATGAAGAGCTAAATTTGGAGTGCCTGGGGTAGGGCAGGGTAGCCAATCCATAAAGGATGAACAAATAAATGAATGGATGGTACCAAATACCCATCGTGTGCCTTGAGTTCAGAGAAGGGGAAACCGACTAGAGTTAGACTGGGACAAAGTGTTTGAATGAGTAAGATGGGAATCCTAAGGGAGGGATGCGCTGGATTGAACAGACAGGGAGGATCTGTGGGGAAGAGTGGGGAGGAGAACTCCATTTCAAAAGGAGAGCAAGGCTGAAGGAGTCTAGACAATGCAACAGGCTGACGCTTGAGAGGAAAGAGAGAAGACTTCCACTGTCTTCCTAAAAAATAGGTACAAGAGCTGTTCCCCTGTAACCACCATGTATAATTTGGCCAACAGAAAAAAAAAATCAACCTGATTTTCCAGTATAATGGAAGGAACAGCACAGTCAAGTTCTCTAGAAACATCTTTGTTACTTCCAGCCATATAAACCACTGGCCTTTTTAACCTCAGAATCTTTTTACGTGACTGTGTGTGGGAGTAGACACCCATGAATGACTGGGCATTTTAGAAAGAGCTCTGAACACGTGCAGAGCATCTGAACTCTTGGAGGTGACGAAAGAGTTTACGCCAAAAATTCCAGATGCACAGGAGGAACCAAGGCCAGGGCGGGACATGTTCAATTCCTGGGACCACAAACTCGCATGCCTTCAGTAGCCAGGCAGGTAAGTGTAGGACTGAAGCTGATGAGGGGAAAACAGTAAGAAATGGCACACAGGCTTGTGTCTTCTGGTCAGTGTGTAGCTCTCTTGAAGCTAACATTGAAACTAACATTTATAACCCACTCAGCTGGGGCACCTGGGTGGCTCAGATGGTTAAACATCAGCCTTTGGTTCAGGTCATGATCTCAGGGTCCTGGAATCAACCTCCCGGCAGAGCTGGGAGCCGGCTTCTCCCTCTCCTTCTGCCTCTCCTCCGCTTGTGCTCTGTCTCTGTCTTTCTCTCAAATGAATAAAGAAAATCTTAAACAAATAATAAAGTAAAATAAAATAAAAATAAAACCCACTCAACCAACCAAAGAAATAATCTGTGAGCTAAACTGAGCCTCTGGTTACCAGTTTGCAACCCAGAGACCAACAAAATATCTCTATTCCATTGATATTTCCAAACAGGCTAGAATGCTCAAGAGTTTAACAGGAAAAAAAGGTCTGGGGGATAAGGGATCTTTATCTGTTTGTTCCCCGATGTATCCAAAGTGCCAAAAATGCTGGTGCATGATAGGCACTCAGTAAATGTTTGTCGAATGAATGAGGAGCCAATGTTCAAGAGACATTTTGTATTTACTGTCAGAAAAGAACTCCATGGCTGTCTAGATAGACACAAGGAGAGTTGTTCCCCTTTCCTCATGCATAAAATTTTGCAATAGCTTTACTGGTTGAGAGTGTTTGACACTTTGATTGTTAAACAGATCCCCCTCCTCTATTTCATTGAGGAGAAATTGCCCAAGACCTGCCAATTTTGACAGTCTCTCTTTCAGTTACATTCATAGCAGATGCACTCGAAACAAATCAGACCATTGCAGGGAGAAGTAAAGAACCTTTGAAATCACACAGATGAATAAACCACACTTTTATAACCCCAAAATCAGCAGAGATCAAACATTCTTAAAACCAAACTTGCTCAATCTTTTAAAAATAATTTCTGGGGCGCCTGGGTGGCTCAGTGGGTTAAAGCCTCTGCCTTCGGCTCAGGTCATGATCTCAGGGTCCTGGGATCGAGCCCCGCATCAGGCTCTCTGCTCGGCAGGGAGCCTGCTTCCTCCTCTCTCTCTCTGCCTGCTTCTCTGCCTACTTGTGATCTCTGTCTGTCAAATAAATAAATAAAATCTTAAAATAATAATAATAATAATAATAATAATAATAATAATAATTTCTACATTGGGGTTCCTGGTATTCACAGGGCAAACTGGGGGATGGGAATTCTTTCTGTCCATTCTCAAATGCTTTGACAGGACAGTAAGAATGGTGGGTATCAACCACATCCTAGATCTAAAAATCACACTCCTTTCTATCAGTGTAGCTGGTTGGTAAAGGATGGACTTAAGGATTCTAATTCTACTTCCACTGCCAATGAATGTGACCTTGAGCAGGGAGTGGGCTTCTCCCACTCTCTCTGCCTGCTGCTCTGCCTACTTGTGTTGTGGTCTCTGTCAAATAAATAAATAAAATCGTTAAAAAAAAAAACAAACTTGAAAATTTAAGAATCCAGAAAAAAATATACACATCGATCTAGTACGTGTGTCTTTATATATATATCTATATGCATAAATATACTGAGAAAGATTCCTTGCTTGATGAAACTGCAGTCAAGCTCCTGAACCTTCTCCTAGGTCCATTTAAACACTTCCTTGTAAAACCCAGTTCTACCAAGAACTAAGTGGGTTTAGTGAAAGTCTTCAACCTCCTGAACAGGTTCCTCATTCTTCACCGTCCCCCAGTGAGGCCTGATCAGTCCAAGCCTGTCTTCAGCAAGAATCCTATTAGATTGGTTGAAGCCCCAAATCTCCTTATTACTGATAATTTCTCTTGGTAATTTTCTACCCACCCCTCCTGACCCCGCTCTTGGCTATAACTCCCACTGCCCAGGCTGCATTTGGAAGTGAGCTTAGTCCTACACTGAGGTCTCTCTTCCCCTATTGCAATAGTCCTGAATAAACTCCGTACTTCTTAACCTGTTGTCCAGCTCTGGTTTTTCTCTGGCACATTCATGTGTACGTAGGTGTGTACATAGATAACCACACTTCTAATTTTCCATGGCTGCTTCTTAGGGAGAAAGACTTTTGCCTTATAAGCATTTTTCAAATTACCATCCTGAACTAAAATGAGGGACCAAAGCCAATAAACCTTTCAAAAAATTTAGCAGGTCATCATCTAGATATAGAAATTGTCATCTCAATACTTCAATGTGTTTGTCGACTTCTGTAGTATGAAAAATACTACAACTCACTTTTGATGATGGTGGGTAAAATAAAAAAATAAATAAGTAAAACCCACTCAGCCAACCAAAGAAATAATCTGGAACAAAAAATGATGGAACTCATTTTTGAAAAACTGATCTGAAAACTTGCCTTTGTGCTGAAAGAGAGACAGACAGACTTAGAAAATATTATTGAAAAAGTGAAAAACTTCCCGAAAGTCCCCAAGATAGATGACAAAGTCACTGTGTGCCTCACACCCCCCCACTGTGAACACCACCCTCAGAGCTTGACCCTATACAAATGTTTAGACCATTCCATTAAAGGACTGGAGGGGAGCCCTGGGTACAAAGGGAAACAAGGGAGATAGGGAGATCCCCTCTGTGAATGGGGAGGTCACTTCCGTGGAAGCTGATGGGCTCTGAGTGGGGGTAAGGATGTTTGCTACTTGTGATCTCTGTCCTAGCGAGAGGCATTTTTATTGATGCCTCAGTCTGATCTGTACCTATATTCTTAAATTTGAATAATTTAGAGGAACAATTCTTCTTTTTCATTCTCTACTTTGAGATTTGGGGGACTGAGGGAATGCTAGAGAAAACAATTCTACCCCATATGAGCAAGGATAAAAACAGCAATATTCATTTTTTATCTCCCTTTGTCTCTCAATCATTTAAAAAAAAAGATGAACTGGCTGGGCCCACTAACATTTTTCAGAGGCCCCATAGCTTTAAAGGACAAGCCCCAAAGCATATCCCTAGGATTAGGATAAAATCATGGGATACTTACTCCTTTTAAAATTTTGATAGGCTCAGCAATGCTAACTGTGAGAACTCATGGGTCTCATTCATCACTGACCAGCTCCATTAGAGTGTTTATGTTCTCTTTTAAGTAACGAATGGACAGAGACTTTCATGTCATTCTCCAGAATGACATGACTGCTAATTAACAATCCATTTAGGAAGACCGTTCCACCCATTTTTGCAGACATAGCCCTGATATACTCACAAATGGCCAAAGAAAACATCTCATAGAGAAACCCTATATGAAGAAAGCAGTGCAAAATTGGGTAAAACTATCCTGTTGACCAGTGTCTTCCAGAAAAAAATGCCTACCTAGCATCATGCCTGATACACTGGGGCCACAGTGTACCAATTATTTATTAAGTGAATAAACACATGATGAGAGCGGTGGAAAATGCGCTGGGAAACAAATACTAGAAGGAAGGTGCCTGGGCATTCACAATGTTTTTCTGTCTCCCCTTTGACTTTTTTGTATTTTGTGTACCAACTTTCTACAATAAGCACTTACTACTTTTATAGTTTCAAAAAGCAAATAAATATTAAAAACAAAAAAGGTCTTTTTCTTTCTAATTTCTCAGCTTTTCCCATCTGAAACCTTTGAGGTCTGTTTTCCTATTTGGGGAAATTACTTTCATATTTTATCCCATGAAGAAAACTATTTTTTCCAATACTGAAAATATAGCTATAGGGGGCAAAAAAAAAAAAAAAAAAAAAAAAAAAAAAGAAAAGAAAAGATGTCCTTCTGCTTGGAAAACTGCCTCATCAAGTTAAAATGGAACCTAACAGAAAACTTCAACAGGGCTTACTAGCAATCTGATAGGAACAAAGTAAGTAAAGCAGGAAAACCTGTCCCCAGCAGGAGATGACTCGACCTCCTGGCTCAGTGAGCGGGCACAGACACTGCCCAGGCTGGCTAAGGCTCTCCATGCCTTCATCTGTCTTCATTCCTTCCATCACTCATGCATTGTCACCTCACGCTTCTCAAGCAGCACACTCTTGTATGAGGCTGGCGGAGGTTCAGGCCAGACTTGTGACCCCTAAAAGACCCCGCAAGTTCTTCCAGTCTCAAAACAGTGTGGACTTTTCCTGAAAGTGAGAGAATCTCGTCAGTCAGGGCACCTAAACCTTCAACAGTAGAGCTCCTCGAGGGCTGCCTTGCCCATGGGGAGAGCCCGGATGGCAGCTCCAGCAGGGTCTGGAGAGCAGGACCCCAATGCCAGGTGCCAGGGAGTGAGACTCTTCCATTCGAGTCATAAACTCTACTTACATTTGAACAGAAATGTCCAAAGTCCACTCATAGCCTTCATCACTTTGACCTCCATAACCACCCTGTGAAGTCAACATGGCAGAGCGCCCTGTGATGGACAGCTATGTTAGGGACCCCAGAAACGGAGTGACTGACTGCCTTCACACTGTTTGCTGGGAGGCAACTGAGGCAAGCCCGGAACGGGGCTCAACTTCCCTTCACTATGGCACACCGCCCTTCTCTACCCTGCAGGAATTTAAAGAGCCAGAATGCTCACCCCGACGGCATGGAGCTATTCTAAAAGTCATCAGCACTAGGTGGACAGTCTCCAGGAACTGATCCAGCTTGATGTGTACATGGGCCAGTAATTTTCTGTTAGACATCATCATCATTAGCTTTCAACAATTAAGATCCTCGTCCCTTTAGCCCAGAGAAGCCGACAGAGAAGCTGTTCAGGTAGTTCTGATGCAAATTTCACAGATCCAGAAGGCTTGGTTTTTCCATCGAAGGGTCAGTAAAGCGTACAGATGACGGGCTGCGAATGGCTGACCCTGCTGAGGTTTCCCGGCCACCACAGGCTGTTCTGACCACACTGTCATCTGGCGGGCAGCTTTCAAGCAATTACCCGTGGCCGCTTAGTGACAGTATTAGGAAAGTTAAGTTGGGATTGTTCCCAACTCCTAATTCACCTCAATAAAAATCGAAAGTTAAGAAGACAACTAGCTTGGCTGCTGTCTCTAAGTGTTTGTGAAAGACACAGCTGGGGCAGGTTGGAGTGAAGGAAGCCATCAGGCTGTGAACGGAGATTAGCCAGAGATGCTGGGGGAGGACTGGAAGCAGCCCCGGGAGCTGCTGCCAGGGGCCAAGGGAGCTAAGAGTTTTAAGATGTGCGATGGGACAATTTGTGCTTATCCGGAGAGTGCTTCTCTTTTATGGATCTTCAGACAAGACCCTGTGATCTCTGTCCTGTCCCAGTCTATTTTCTTCACTCTCCTTTGATAATGCATCTCCAACCCGGGGCCATCAATGTGAAAACATATGACTCTGTTTTGTAATGTCAGGAAATTCTGACTTCTATGTGTGATTCTTGAGGACCCATTAATAGTTTTTTTTTCTTTTTTTAAAGATTTTATTTATTTGACAGAGAGAGACACAGCGAGAGAGGGAACACAAGCAGGGGAAGTGGGAGAGGGAGAAGCAGGCTTCCCACTGAGCAGGGAGCCTGATGTGGGGCTCAATCCCAGGACCCTGGGATCATAACCTGAGCCTAAGGTAGATGCTTAACAACCGAGCCAGCCAGGCGCCCCATGTCAACTTTATCTTAATTTTTAATCCTGTCGGTTGCATATTTGGTTTTAAAATGATCTGTGATTTAAAGAACTTTATAGGAACTATAACAAAAGGAAAAAAAAGAGAAAGGAGAGCGGAGACACCCACCCCCCCACTCGGCTACCCACCCCAGCTTTTGCTTTTCCCCCATTTCTTTCATTTCCGAGAATTTTTAGAAAGAAGTTTTCCATTCAAGATGCTTAATATTTCATGGCCCTGAGCCTCCGTACTAGAGTTATGATAAAGTGGCTGTATTTCGGGGGGGGGGGGTGACTGTTGTCTTAAATGTGAGTACCGAAGGACCCCAGAGATCCTCAGCTGGCAAATGAAGAATCACTTCCCCACCCCACAGCACTGCGCACTCTCCCACCTCCTCTGGCTGGCTTCCAAGAATTCTTGACATTGACAATTAGCTCAGCTCCTTATAATTTAAGCAAGACTTAATTTAAACAAATGGTTCTGTTGCCATCTGGGAAAGGCCTGGCAGAGAGTTAGAAAAACCCTCTAAAATGTTTAGTCTGTTTTACTCCACATTTTCCTAATATTTTGCTTTATGTGTCTCTTTCTGGTTAGCAGCTATTACAAGTCTTCATCTCTCTCCTTGCCCACTTACACCTGTTCAGCTCGAATTTCTGTACTTCTTCCTTTCCTCTCTGGTTTCTCCCTCTTCTGATCGGTTTCTTCCTACCCTTTCTGATGAGCTGGTAGTGTAGCGTTAGACACAGCCCCACAGGCTTGTTAAGGAAGGTTCCCCTAGAAAGTCTTGCTTACCTGTTTCTGTCCATCCCAGGGAGCAGAATCTTAATAGGTAGGTAGGGGAGGTACGAAAGTATTCATTTAAGAGTGAGAAATGAAATCCCAACCAATTACAAATTTTAAAAAGCTGACCGATATTAAACGTAAAGTCAGAAAAGCAAAATCAGGGCACTTGGGTGGCTCAGTGGGTTAAGCGCCTGCCTTCAGCTCAGGTCATGATCCCAGGGTCCTGGGATGAAGTCCCACATCCGGCTCCCTGCTCAGCGGGTAGTCTGCTTCTCTCTCTACCCCTCCTCCCTAGTCTTGTGCACTCTCTCTCAAATAAATAAATAAATAAATAAAACCTTTAAAAAAAGAAAAAGAAAAGCAAAAATAAACAAGTGGTACTACAGCAAACTAAACAGCTTCTGCACGGCAAAGGAAGCCATCAACAATATGAAAAGGCAGTCTCCTGAATGAGAGAAAATATTTATAAATCATCTACCTGATAAAGGTTAACATCCAAAATATATTAAAAAACTCAGACAACTCAATGGCAAAGAACCAAACAGTCCATTCTCAAAAGGGGGGAGGATTTGAATAGACATTTTCCAAAGAAGACGTACAGACGGCCAACAGGCACAGGAGAAGGTGCTCAGCATCACTCACCATCAGGGAAATGCAAATACAAACCACAAAGAGGTATCATCTCATACTCGTTGGAATGACTATCGTCCAAAGGACAAGAAATCACAAGGGATGGCGACGGGATGCAGAGAAAGGGACTGCACATGCACTTGCGTGAGATATCAATTGGGGCAGCCACTATAAAATGACGGCTTGAAGATCCATCACCAAATTAAAAACAGAAGGACCACGTGACCCAGCAATTCCATTCCTGGGTATTTATCTGAAGGAAATGAAAACACTAAACTTGAAAAGGTATCTGCACCCCCAAGTTCACTGCAGCATTATTTACAATAGCCAAGACATGGAAACAACCTGAAAGGATGAATGGATAAAGAAAATGTAGGCTATATATATCATATATATGTATATATATAATGGAATATTATTCAGCCATAAAAAAGAAAATCCTGTCATTTGAGAAGATGGTTGGACCTTGAGGGCATTAGGCTCAGTGAAATAAGTCAGACAAAGAAAGATACCATATAATTTCATTTATATGTGGAATCTAAAAAAAAATTAAACGAACAAAAAAAACCCTGAACTCAAGAGATAGAGAACAGACTGATAGTTGCCAGAGGCAGAGGATGGGGTGTAGGTGAAATAGGTAAAGGGGATTAAAAGTTACAGACTCCTAGTTATAAAATAAGTAAGTCATGGGGACCTAATGTAGAGTGTGGTGATTATAGTTAATACTACTACATTGTAGGGGCGCCTGGGTGGCTCAATGGGTTAAACCCTCTGCCTTCAGCTCAGGTCATGATCCCAGCGTCCTGGGATGGAGCCCCACATCGGGCTCTCTGCTTCCTCCTCTCTCTCTTCTGCCTGCCTCTCTGCCTACTTGTGATCTCTGTCTGTCAAATAAATAAAATCTTTAAAAAAAATACTACTACATTGTATATTTCAAAGTTGCTAAGACAGTAGAGCTTAAAAGTTTTCATTACAGGGGCGCCTGGGTGGCTGGGTTGGTTGACTGTTGGCTCTTGATTTTGGTTGGGGTCATGATCTCAGGGTTGTGAGGCTGAGCCCCAAGTCAGTCTCTGTGCTGGGTGTGGACCCTGTGTGGGATTCTCTCTCTCTCCCTCTTCCTCTGCCCCTCCCTGCTGTTCATGGGCACACTCTCTCTCTCTCTCAAAAAAAAAAAAAAAAAAAAAAAAAGGTTCTCATTACAAGAAAAAAAATTGTGCCTGTGTGTGCTTATGGATATTAACTAGACTTATGTAGTGATCATTTTGCAATATATATACACATCAAATCATTATGATGCACACCTGGAACTAATATAATCTTATATATCAATTATAGCTCAATAAAAAATAAAAAGCTGACAAATATCACAAACATCACAAAATCCAGAGATGCAGCATTATATATACATAATTTATATATAATTGTTAAAACAATAATTATATATAAGTTGACTGACCAGCCCATTATTTTTTCCTTTATTTTTGGCTGTGCACTTTTTATATGATAATAATTTTTATAATATCAAATAGTAACATCTCATTCTTAAATGTCATGCAAATTTTTAGAAATTTTTTGTCAAATTTAAGAAAACTCAGGGTACATGGGTGGCTCAGTGGGTTGAGCCTTTGGCTCAAGTCATGATCTCCGGGTTCTGGAATGGAGCCCTGCACTGGTCTCCCTGTTCAGTGGGGAGCCTGCTTCTCCCTCTCCCTCTACCTGCCCCTCCCCCCTCAAATAAATAAATACTTTTTTTTTAATTAAGGAAGCTATTATTTTTTTTTAACTTAAAATTTTAAATAGTAACAACTCTAAATGTATACCTTGAAGCCACTTATGAATTGGCTCATAACAGATGTCCTTGTGGTGGTGGCCTGTTACGAAGGTTTTCTTTTTTCTTCATTTCCCCCCCAACTTTTCTTATTTGAGTATACGTGACACATGATGTTATATTAGTTTCAGGTGTACAACATAGTGATTCAGCTTCTCTACATGCTATGCTGTGCTCCCCACAAGTGTAGCTACGGTCTGTCACCATGCAAGTCTGTTACAATCACCTTGACTCTATTCCCTGAGCCATGCCTTTTAGTCCTGTGACTTCTCCAGTCACTAGAAGCCTGCATCTCCCCTTCCCCTTTGTCCATTTTGCCCACCCCAAAACCCCCTTCCCTCTTGCAACCATCAGTTCGTTCTCTGCATTTACAAGTCTGATTCTGCTTTTTGTTTTGTTTTTAGTAGATTCCACATATAAGTGAGATCATTTGGTATGTCTTTCTATTTTTTAATTTTTTTTTAAGATTTTATTTATTTATTTGTCAGAGAGAGAGAGGGAGAATGAGCGAGCCCAGGCAGACAGAGTGGCAGGCAGAGGCAGAGGGAGAAGCAGGCTCCCCGCCAAGCAAGGAGCCCAATATGGGACTTGATCCCAGGACGCCGGGATCACGACCTGAGCTGAAGGCAGCCGCTTAACCAACTGAGCCACCCAGGCGTCCCTATTTTTTAATTTTTTATCTAGACAGATACAACTTCTGCTTTAACCCAGCACTAATGAAAACTAAATCTTTTACTTACGATATTAAAGATCTGATGAGTACATGAGCTTTCCACAGACTAGCTTCTGGCTTTGTACATTGCAAACCTATTCCTCCTTCATTATATACACACTTTGGTCTTAGGCACCTTTGTTTTACAATGCCGGGTGAGGAAGCATAGTAGACCATAGGTATTCAAGGTCCTTCCCCAACTGGGACAATCTGCAAAACTTTGTGCAACTTATTTCTCCGCGAAAAAACTGGGAACCATGGAACAGCCGGGTGACTCAGTCAGTTAAGCATCTGTCTTCAGCTCAGGTCATAATCGCAGGGTCGTGGGATCGAGCCCCACATTGAGCTCCCTGCTCGGCGGAGAGCCTGCTTCTCCCTCTCCCTCTGCTGCTCCCCCTGCTTGTGCTCATGCTCTCTCTCTCTCTCTCTGTCAAATACATAAATAAATAAACTCTTAAAAAAAAGAAAGAAAGAACTGGGAACCAAATAAATAGGTCCTATGAAATCCAAACCAAATGTATCTGCCATTCAACTTTCCTTTGGCTGGATCGCCAAAAGGACTGTTACCACCTCCAACGCCACCAGATAGAAAAAGTCACTGGAGTGAAAGTGGAAAAAGAGAGTGGTTCTAACTGATTACAGTTAAAATATCTTATCTTTCAAATTTTACAAAAGCATGTGACATGTGAATACATTCCCAGCTCAGCCCAGGACTTGAAAGAAGCTGTGCAAATGCGCATCTCTGAGCCTTCAGCTTCATTAGCTGCACTAGGAGTCTGCGTCTGCTATAAAAAAAAAGTTTACCTTGGGTTATTTTTTTTAGAAATTGAAAAAAAAAAAAAGCTTTAGGAACAACAGAAACCTTATTCTGTAATAAGACCTAAGTCCAGTTCTTTCTACACATTTGTACTGATAAAAATAATTATTTTTGTACAGGGGCTCTCTGTACAGATGTGACCACTGGAGAGCAGTTCAGGTTCACAGACAACGAGGGGCGCCTGGGGACAAGGACAGGGAGGGCGACTTGCTGGACCACGGCAGCGGTGAGGCAGGGCTGAGCATGCTTGAAGCCCTCCAGTTCAGACCCCACGCAATTAGAGCCTTAAAATGGCTCCTCAACATGACCCAAGCTGTGGAGATAACCGCCACCTGATTTTTGGCAAGCAACGCCCTTCAAAACAAAATAAACCAAGAAACCAAACAAGGATGAAGACAACAACCCCCCTTCTTCTTTCATCTCACCCAAGAACCTCATTCTTTCTTTGCCAAATCCATTAACCCAGCTGACAGGAGAAAGGAGAATTCTTTTTGTTGTTGTTTCTGGCTGGATGGGCAGGCACATCAACTTCTGCCTTGGGGTCCCTTTTGGCCATACCTGCCCCTCTATTATGGGTTCTGATGTCATCTGCCTGGTCCCCACACGAAGAAACCAGTGTAAATTCTTCTACAACAGGCTACAGAACATGTTCTGCGGCAAGAAGGATCCTCGCAGGTGGCCCATGATGCGAACACAGGGAGTGGGGGAGGGAGACTGGCATTCCTTTGCCCGGTGGGTATGTTCTTTCCTCTCAGAAACTGTGTTCTTTGTGTGTTTTGACTCTAGAGAATACGGGAGAACCTCACTCACTCACTAATGCACAGAAGTGAAAGAGAACGTTGCTGAGCTTTCCCCCTCACAACTATTCCTCACTCTGTGTTTCCTAATGAAAAGATACCCCAGAATCAAAAAACAAGGTTCACAAATTCATTCATAAATATTCACTCTCAAATATTTCTCAAATGCCAGCACAGAAGAATTAGCAGTGCATAGGGCAAAGTTCTTGTCCTTGCGGCCTTTATATTGTAGTAGGTGAGAACCCAAGATGGGAATGAGGGAGGAAAAGAGCTCAGTGAGCAGTGAGGAATAATAGGAGGTGAGGAGGGAGAGGCACCCTGGGTTGTAGTCACCAAAGTTTTGAGGACCACAATCGGGGCTTTAGATTTTATTCTAATCCGTTGGAAGGTTGGAGTGACATGATCTGACATTTTAGAAGGCGCACTGTGCTGCTGCGGTGAGAATGGCCAATAGGGGGCGCACAAAGCCCGGGAGCTCGGTATTTGGAGGCTGCCGGAATAAATGTCAAGTGATTTCCATGCAATGGCCAATGCTTGGCCAAATCTGCCAAGGTTTGCAGTGGCCTCCAAGTGAAATCCTCAGTACATTTTGTGTCCAACCTGAGTCTTCAGAACTTTCGTGTCATCCTACCAGGGGTCAGACTGACAGACCAAGAGCCCATGCTCCCCATCCATTTATACCAACTGCACAGAGGGGTGCAAAGCTCTGGGGGCCACACAGACCTGGGGTGGAGTGGACACAGATGAGCAGAGACTCTGGGCAAATTTCTTAACCTGGAGAGTCTCGGTTACACAGTGTAGACATGGAGAGGCTGATGCCATCCAGTTGTGAGAACAAATGAGACAATTATGTAAGTAAGGATTGAGCAGAGTAGTAGGCATTTGATTGTAATCAATTCTAAAACGTAGCTATATCAGTGGTGAAAATGGCCACTTTCCGCCCTCTGGAGGTAAAAATACTTCTGTAATATTCTGATTACCCAGTGAAACATCCTTTGAAACAGTATCCAGATTCCTGGCAAATCTCCAGGAAATTGATTTAATGTGAGTTTCTTAGTGTTGTTCAAAGTAAGGAATGTACCAATTGTGACATCAGAGGCACTTGTTAATAGTGTTGATTCCCCATTAGGGAAACACAAACCAAAAGCACAACTAGGTATCACCTCACACCTGTCAGAATGGCTAAAATGAAAAACACAAGAAACAACAAGTGTTTCGAGGGTATGGAGAAAAAGGAACCCTCATGCACCATTGGTGGGAATGCAAACTGGTGCAGCCTCTGTGCCAGACACTATAGAATATCCTAAAAAAATTAAAAGTAGAATTACCATATGATCCAGTAATTCCACTACTGCATATTTACCCCCCAAGCTCCACAAAAACACTAATTCAAAAAGACATATGCACCTGTATGCTTACTGCAGCATTATTTATCATGGCTAAATTACGGAACGAGCCCAAGTGTCCATCAATAGATGGATAAAGAAGATGTGGTATATCTATAATGGAATATGACCCAGCCATAAAAAAGAATAAAATCTTGCCATTTGCAATGACGTGGATGGAGCTAGAGAGCATTATGATGCTAAGTGAAATAAGGCAGTCAGAGAAAGACAAATACCAGAAGATTTCACTCATATGTGGGATTTAAGAAACAAAACAAATGAACAAAGGAAAAAAGACAAACCATGAAACAGACTCCTAACTACAGAGAACAAACTGATGGTTACCAAAGGGAAGGAGGGGGGGTGGCTGAAATAAGTGATGGGGATTAAAAAGTACACTTGTCATGATGAGCACTGGGTGATGCACAGAATTGCTGAATCACTATACAGCACACCTGAAACTAATATAACACTATATGTTAACTATAATATATATTTTTTAAAAATGCAGATTCCCAAGAGTTCCAAACAGAATTCCCAGGTGAGGTCAGGGATCTGCATTTAAAGCTCCTCACAGGGTGGTGGTGTCTTTTGAGAACCACCCCCTGAAGGCTGCAGGGAAGTCGAGAGAGAAGGGGCCCAAGACCTCACCCAACTGGAGGAGGCTGATCCAAGTCTCATCCCCGCTTTGTGAAAAAGGACCCTCTGCCTCCACCGAGGCGGCCGCAGGAGGTGCAAGGGCTAATGGGAACACTTCTTCATTTGGGGCAACATTTCAGTCCGCTTAGTGTCCCCTCCCCCCCCTCCCCTCCCTTACCCCCAACCCCCAGCCAAGTGGGCGGGCGCACTATTCGCGCATCTGCAGGCGCTCACTTTCCCGACCACAGCGACACCTGCTGAGGTAAGGCGGTAAGTGCGACTTGGGGACCGGGCTCCCGGCGGAGCATCCCCGCGGCCGCCTGGGGCAGGGCGACCACACGGGGCAAGGGGCGCAGGGCCCTCCCTCACCCAGCTGATGGCCACCGGTGGCTGCTGCCCAAGGGGGCCCCCAGGGAAAATTTCGGAAGAGAGCCCCGCTGGCAGCGAGATCTCGCAGAAAGTCCACGGCTTTGGGGAAATCAAAGGTACCAACGCCCTCCAGCGCCCACCAAGCGAGAGCGTTTCTGTCTGGGAACCAGCTTCCCAGAAAGGGAAGGAAGCAACCCTACCGTCCAAGAGGAAAAAGCCACTTCACTCAGCCGGCGCCCCCGCCCGCCAGGCCGTGGGGCCACCGCTCCCGCTGGCACTCTCCCCGTTGCTGTGTCTCTGTGCCCTGCTGGGTCCATCCCATCCACATTCCCAGGCGGGAGGACCGAAAACGCTAGCCGGACTGGGAAATGTCTTGGTGAACCACTGGGGGAGGCAGATAACAGGACAGAAAAGGAGAGGTCCAGAGAGCTTTCTTGGAAAAGCTTAATCCAAGAAGAGGAAAGCAGTGGGAGGGGAGGGCAGGGCAGCTCGCTGGGGAATGACAATCATCGCCCACCACACTCCCCTCCCGGCCTTTCCATGCCCACTCCATCACTCTCTCCCTGCCAGCCACCCGGGTCCCACCGTGTACTGCCTGGAGACACAGGACTTGAATTGGAGTTCTCTCTCACTTAGGGTATGTCTTAGCTCTTGTAACAAATACCAAAGACTGTGGCTTAAGCACTAGAAATTGATGTCTCGGGCTTCTGGAGCCTGGAAAGTGAGGGATCAGGGTGTCAACACAGGGGGTTCTTGGTTTGCAGAATGAACTCTTGCCTCACATGACAGAGAGTAGAGGGGGACTAAGTTGTCTCTTTTCCTGAGGCACTATGCAGATGAGGGGGGGCGGTCTACACTGATGACATCATCAAGACCCCCCTCCAAACACCATCAGCATTAGGAATTAGGGCTTCCAAGGGGGGGGTGGGGGGAATAACACAAACATGCAGTCCGTTAAAACCGGCATCAAGACATCTTAGAGATTCTGACAGTAAGAACCTAGTACCCTTCGAGTTATGTATGATCACCTTCTGCTCCCTCCATTGCAGCTCTAAGGGGTAAAGGTTTTTACTGTCTGTTGTGTTTCATTCCCTGCTGTACCCCATGCCTGGCATAGGCTGCTTAATACTTACCTGTTCAATGAGCAGTTATAAGACCCACTAAGTCAGAGCTCACTCTGTGCAGTAGCTCACTTATTCTCACAACTACCCCAGGAGACATGATTTTCAGAGAAGGGAAGCCAGGCACCCCATAAATAATGTACATGAGGTCACGTTCCTCACAAAACCTGAAGCTGGGGTCAGACCAGCAACCTGGCTCCAGAGTTCTCCCAGGTCACTGGGGCACCACCCTGCCTCTTGTGAATGAAGAAAAGAAGGGGAAAAAAATGTTGGTTCTCTGGGGAAAGGTACAGGCTTTTGGGACACACAAGTTCTTAGTGCCAAGGAGGACCCTTCTGACTTAGGGCTGGGGAAGAACTAGGGTCCCTGGGGTGTTCAGGCTCTGTGGACCAATGCTCTGGAAACACCCAGAGTAACCACCCTGTAGCAGCTCTGCACCATGCTTGGGCCTGCGGCAGTGGTTCTCAACTCTGTCTGCATGTTGGAGTCACTTCTAAGAGACCGTAAAAAGAAAAAAAAAAAAAAAAAAACAACTCAGCAGCTCAGGCCACCCCCCACCCCCACTCCTTAATGCAATGAGAAGCCTCAAGGATGAATCCCAGCCACCAGTTCAGTACTTCTGAAGTTTCCAGGTGATTCCAGTGAGCAGTCAAAGCCGAGGACCCGGGAGGCAGGGAGTGGGATTGGGGGGGGGGCGGGGGGCGCGGGGAGAAGGAGCCGTGTTCTTTCTCAGAGTGTGGTCACTCGTCACGTGCCTCAGGACCGCTGAGCTTGCTTGTCAAGAATACACATTTCTGGGTCCCCTCCAGACTTACCAAGTTGAAATCTCTTAGAGTGTTCTTTTCTGCTCAAAAGAACAAACAAAACTTCCCCTTGATGTTTATGCCCAGGGAAGTCTGGGAAACCTGGGAAGCCCGAGAAGCCCGAGGGCAGTGGTTTTGAGAATCCTACACAAGCAGCAGCAGCGCCACCAGCTGGAACTCATTGGAAAGGCAAACGCCCTAGCCCCAACCGAGACGTGGAGGCCCCACAAACTCTGGGAGTGGGCTCCAGCAGTCTGAGCCTAATGAGCCATGGGGTGATGCTGGTTCTTGCCAAAGTTAGGAAAACCATTGCCCTGGGTAAAGGGCCTCAGATTCAAATCCCAGCTTGGTCACTTCCTAGAAGTGTGGGTCTGGGAAGGTTATTCATCTTCTCTGTGCTTCAGCTTCTTCATGGGTTAGTTGTGGGGCCGGGGTAGGGGGTGATTGTATGAATTGTGTCCTCCCCACTCCCAGATTTATACATTGAATCTTCACTCCCAGTACCTTGAAATGTGGCCTTATTTGGAAATAGAGTCTTTGCAATATAATTAGTTAAGATGAGGTCATACCGGAGTGAGGTTGGTCCCTAGTCCAGCATGACTGGTGTCCTTATAAAACAGAAAAACTTGGGAGTGCCTGGGTAGCTCAGTGGGTTAAGCCTCTGCCTTTGGCTCAGATCATGATATCAGGGTCCTGGGATCAAGACCCGCATCAGGCTCTGTTGAGCAGGGAGCCTGCTTCCCCACCCCCCCTGCCTGCCTCTCTGCCTACTTGTGATCTCTCTCTCTCTCTGTCAAGTAAATAAATAAAATGTTAAAAACAAACAAACAAACAAACAGGAAAACTTGGGATGCAGATAACCACACAGCAAGAATGTCATTTGAAGAACGGTATTACGCTGCCACAAACCAAGGAACTACCAGAAACTAAGAGACCTGGGACAGTTTCTTCCCCTAGTGCCTTTGGAGGAAGCATGGCTCTGTCCACACCTTGATTTTGGATTTTTATTTTTTTAGTATGAAGTTTTTAAAAAGATTTTTATTTGTTGAACAGAGAGAGCAAGAGAGCACAAGCATGGAGGAGGGAGAAGAAGGAGAAGAAGAAGGCTCTCCAGGAACCTGATGTGGGGCTCAATTCCGGGACCTTGGGATAACCTGAGCCGAAGGCAGACGCTTAACCAGCTGAGCCATCCAGGTGCCCCTTGATTTTGGATTTTTGATCACCAGAACCCTGAGACAATACATTTCTGTTGAGTAAGCCCCTCTGCTGTGGTACTTTGTTACATACAGCAGCCCTTGCAAACTAATACTGGGGCGGGGGGTGGGGGGTATTTGGGACAAGGCAAGCTACTAGTGACTTCTCAACAAACATTAGATTTGGTTATTACTAAAAATGAAAGTGATTCTGTACACTGCCCCCTTAAGTAGGAATTAAACCCAAGGAAAAGGAAGAAAGCTTGACATTCCTCCCAGTGGACTGGGGCTCAGGTGGGCGGAGTGGTGGTATGTGCCAGGCCAACTTGGCCCTGGCCAGAGGCCGAAAAACAGTGGACAGATGGTCATCACCCCTGATCTGGACAAGAACCAAATGAGGGATCCAGAGGCAATGGCGTGTTCAGCTCTGATGTAGCTCTCCTCATCTCTGTGGAGGCTTCCACTGAATTGTCCCATGAATTCCATGAATTGTCCCAGCCCTTCCAGGTCATAAGCATCCCTGACATGGGGACCAGGGTCCATTACCAATCCCCTGATCTACTCAGACCCTTCAAAACTGCCGTTGCGTATATGAGTGTGTATAAGTGTGTGTGTGTGTGTGTGTGTGTGTGTGTGTAAGGCTCATTAAGTCACCTAAAATGGAAATAAATGAAGCAGAATAAAGTTCCCTTTCCTCAACACTTAGAGATAGCTATCCGGCTGCTAGTTAGACAGTGCGACCCTCAAACAGTGAGTAAGGAGAGGGTGAAAGTGTAAGCAGGGAGAGACAGCACCCCCACCCCCAGCTCTGAAACTATTCCTGGCAGGCAAAAGAGCTAAGACAGAGTGAAAGGGAGATAAGGGAATAGACCAGACCACCTGGCCCCGGAGATGTTAGCGAGTATTTTTCTTCGGTGCCTACACTGTTATCACAGAAAATGACCAGACCTCAAAGGAGTCCGTCATTAAGGGTGGTATCAGTAATAGTCCTTGCTCAAACTAAGAGAGCTTAAGAATCTCTCGGCCACAAGCTTCCTGGTCAAGTTTTCAATAAAAGACCACCACTAAAAGCCCTCGTGGCAACCCATTCGGGACCCCTCTCAGTCTAGAGAGCTTTTTCTTCCTTTCTGCTCTCACCTTCACTGAATCAACTTTCACTTTGCTTCACCCTATTGTGTCCACGAGATCCATTCTTCGTCTAGGTAAGAACCCTGCCATCCTGCAGTGATGGGAGCCCAACCTCTGTAGTCAGGTGACTTCTGTCACTTCCATTTGTCCTCCAGAGAGACAGAGGGAGTCAGGTGTGTGTATGTGACCCAAGCAACAGGGGTCCCACTTCCTCCAGCCAGCCTCCTCATGCCCGGCACCAGGAATTTGAAGCTCATTTTAAAAGAGTCTATCCCGAGGCAGATGGCATGCTGGGAGTATCAAGGGAGTGCTTCCTTTTTAAGGACTAGCATTTCTTTCAAGTCACTGAGGAGGTAGAGATCGTCTGAGAACCGTCCTCCCTTGGAGGCAGGTGGTCTGTGCCAAATGCAATCATCCCAGCAGACAGGGCTGGCCTCTCTGCTGTCCTAGGCCCTGTGCAAGATCATGGCAAGGTTGGGTCAATGACTGGGCTCCAGTCATTGCATGGCATCACAAGTGTGACCCTCAGGCCAGCTGTTAGCTGCCCTCTGTAGTGACAGTGAGAGGCCTCGGCTTCAGCAGAAAGCTAGCCCTCCAACCAGAGGCAAAGTTCAAATTCAAACTCCTTACCCACATTCCACCCCCTTCTTGCAGATCCTCCTCTCCCTCCTGGCAGCGGGAGACATAAGGGACACTGGTTTTAGAGGGGGAAAGAATGCTGGGTGAGCTTGGGCAGTTATGCAACCTCTCTGAATTGAGGGCTTTAGTTTTCCTTCCCTAAAATGGCTTTCCTCATGAGGCTGGGAAAAGTTAAGGCTGAAGTGGTCTGTAAACAAGAAGGAATGATACAGATGGAAGCACTGTACAGTAGGGCAACTGATTATGGCCTGTACATACACAGCTTGCTTATAAGGCCAGGGATTGTCGACCTTGGTATGATGGTTTTGCACTTGTCTTTAAAGAATGCAGATGAAGGTACCCTGGGTGGCTCAGATGGTTGAGTGTCTGTCTGCCTTTGGCTCCGGTCATGGTCCGGGGGTCCTGGGATGGAGTCCTGCATTGGGCTTCCTGCTCAGTGGGGATCCTGCTTCTCCCTCTCCCTCTGCCACTCCCCCTGCTTGTGCTCTCTCTCTCAAATGAATAGAATGTCTAAAAAATTAAAAAAAAAAAAGAATGCAAATGAAGTTCAACGGGAAAAGTAGCAGACTGAATAAAGGCAAAGTGAAGTGAACCAATATTCAATGGGCAGGGATTTTTAGGCCTTTTATCATTTAATCCACTCAAAAATCAAGGGAGAGAGAGGTAACCACCCCAAACGGGAAACCTGAGGTTCCCAAACTTTCTCAGTTCTCAGGGCTCTGAGTGTGTCAGCAACCCTAGGAAAAGAAATACCTAGAGGTTCTATTTGTTCTGTAGACAGGTTCAGACAGTAATGTGCGCTGATACCCCAACAACTGAGCACTGGCGGGTCCTGCACAGCTCCGGGGATTTGGAGTCAGGACATGCCCACCTAATCTCTGGTTCAATATTGACCTTCACACACTTAGTATTTTATCACGGCTCCGTGCCTAGCCTCGTGCTGATACAACATCATCAAAAGGAATGACAGGACTTAATGTTGAAATGGAACTATCGCAAGCTAGAGGTTCACACGATGGCAGATACATGTTCCCATTTCCCTTAAAATTTTAAATTTTAAAAATTGGAAATTTCCCAGAGAGCCCAAGTCAGTTCACTGTGGTGCCCCGGGCTGCCTCCCTATGTAGTCTGGAAACTGAGGTAACAAACTAATGCTCAAAGGTTTGAAGTAATTTCAGGTCAGAGCTTCTCAAATTTTCACATACACAGGAGTGGCCCAGGGATCTTGTTTAAATGTGGATTTGGGGGGCACCTGGGTGGCCCAGTTGGCTAAGCAACTGCCTTCGGCTCAGGTCATGATCCTGGAGTCCCAGAATCGAGCCTCGCATCAGGCTCCCTGCTCGGTGGAAAGTCTGCTTCTCCCTCTGACCTCCCCTCTCGTGCTCTCTTCTCTCTCTCTCTCTCTCTCTCATGAGCTCTCTCTTTCATTCGCTCTCTCAAATAAATAAATAAATAAATGGTTTTTTAAAAAAATAAAATAAATGTGGATTTTGATTTAGTAGGTCTGGGGTAGCGGCCTGAGAAGCTCCTTTTCTAACAAGCTCCTGAGTATGGAAGATGCCACTAGCTCGAGGAATGCACTTGGTGAGTAGCAAGGTGGTCAATGAAGCAGCCGAAAGATCTGGGTCTCTAGAGCCCATGCTCTTTTCCACAACCACACTGTTTCCCCCATACCTAAAACTGTACAGGGTAATTTTTTACTTGTACCAATGGACATCTGGTTTCCAGATGGGCATTTAAAGAAGTTCGGAAGTTGCCTCGCCTGATGAGGACGAAGGGACAAGAATGTAGATAAAATTTAAATTCCTGGGGCGCCTGGGTGGCTCAGTAGGTTAAGCATCTGACTCTTGATTTGGGCTCAGGTTATGATCTCACAGTTGTGAGATCAAGCCCTGTGCTGGGCTCTAGGCTAGACACTGAACCTGTCTGACTCTCTCTCGCCCCCTGCCCCACCCCCAAGCAGCACCCTCCCTCCCTCCCTCTTTCTCCCTCTTTTTCTTAAATAAACAAATTTCCTTACAACTTGCAGCTGTTTGACAACTACTTGGGACCCGCAGAGTCTGACAGTCCTCAAGGAGCTCACAATGGTCTCAATGTTAATGTTTCACTAGAGACAAAGAGCGCCCTTAACTTGACAATTGCCAGACCTCCAGGTCCTTGAAAATCCTTTCAGAAACTTCCTTGATCTCCACCCACCCTCCCTGACCAACTTAAAAGTATATCATCCATCACTCCTCAAAATACTGGTGCAGTTCTTCATTCTGTCCCCATGCTTTCCTAAAACAACATTTTTGCACCAAAAACATCTCAAGAATTCTTTCTCCACCATCTGCTCTCGGCCGGCATCGTGTCGTCATCCATCCACACAATAACAAGAAACTTGGGACAAACGGAAACCCAACAACTCTCCCTAAATTCATCAGAGAACTGAGGGAGGCAACAAGACAAGCCACTGCCCCCAGCATTGACGAGACGCACAGGCAGATCCCGAGAACGGTGACCTACCGGGCTCGAAGCTCAGAGGCTCTAATCCCCAGGACACCAGCGCAGGATGGCGACACCCACGGGGTAGCTGGAGGCCCCGTGCAGGCAGGGCTGGGAGTCAGACTCCAGGAGGGGCTCGAACACCGAGAAGAGAGTTACCACTGCTTCTTGCCTCTCGGAGGGAGGTTCAGAGAGAAGTCCCCTCCTGCTTCTGGAAAGGGGGTGGGGGAAAACAGCTTTTCTTAAATACATGTGGAGATTGCCATTCTTCTCAACAAGGCCTGCCCTACGGTAAAACTGTTTTCCCAGAGCCTAGTGAACTTGGGGAAGGGAAATACCCAACACAGCCCCTCCCGGCCTTCCCTGAGGGGAAATGAAAGGACACACACACACACACACACACACACACACACACATCCCACCACCACCACCACCACCACCGCTGCCCCCCCACCCCTCAAAGAGCTCTCCCGAGGGTCAAGGTGGCCCAGGGGCTCCCTAGAGCCAAGACCCCAGAGCGGAGCTAGAGAATGCTTCCCTCCACCTGCCTCGTGGCCCACTGAGGCTCCTGTACAGCAATCAGGGCCGCTGTGAACCTCACAGGAGATGGAAGAAGTCTCAGGAACTCTGAGGACAACACGGGAGACAAAATGGAGGACACCAGAGGAAGGCTCAGCTTGACACCTACCCCTGCAGCAACCGGTACGTGGGGGCCAACCCTCAGCCAGAGAAATGTAAACTCTCGCACTAATGGCCCATTTCCCTCGATTCCTTTCACCTGGTACATCATGTCCAGCTTGCAACAAAAGAAACTACAAGCCAGGTTAAAGACCACCCCCCCAACTTGAAGAGCCCCCAAGTCCCTGGCGTATGTCCCACTGTCTCGTCAGACGTTTTTTACAGCACACAAGTTCCCACTAAAATTATGAAGACTTTCCAGATGGAGGCTGCAGGGCATCACCCCCCAGGCACGGGTCCCTCACGTGTCTGTGACCCCACACGCAGCCCCCCAAACGTCTGCCAGACCAAAGGCTTGGGAGCTGTGTAGCCCGGGGCTTGCTCATACCCGAACTCTGCTTTGGATCCCGCCCAGGAACTAGCTCTGGAAAGGATTGTGTTTTGAGCCTGGGGTCCTCACCAACTCTGTGACCCTGTCAATCATTACCCTGTTCCCCAGCCCCACCTCAAGCCCAGCTGGCCCACGGGAGCCCACGTGCTTTCTCTTTGGATGCCTGCCCTCGTCCAGAGAGCAAAGCCAGCGTCTTACCCTTGGAAGAGACCCCTGTTCCTGCGGGTGCCCTGTTGTGTTCCGTCACCACCGCCGGGCAGTCTACAACACTTAGATCTGCTCAGCTGTTTTGAGGAGGAAACAGTATATAGATAAGACTCCGCACGGTATTTGCAGAAACAACTCAATTGAATGACATTCCCCGGAGATGTTTACTTAAGGCAAATCAAAGCTATTCAGCAAGCCGAGCGATAAGATACAAGCAACGTGATCTCATTGCTAAAAGGAGTCACCTTGGGCACCTGGGTGGCTTAGTCACTTCAGTGTCTGACTCAGGTCACGAACTCATGGTTGTGAAATGGAACCTCGCATTAGACTCACGTGCTGGGAGCAGAAACTGTTTGGGACTCTCTTTCTCTCTCTCTCTGCCTCTGGCCTGCCCCTAAAAAAAAGAAGGGGTTACCTCAACATAGAAATGAGAACATGAAAGAATTCAGAAAAAAATCAACAAAGCCCTGGTCCCACCGGGTATTCCTGTGAGCCAACAGAATTGAGGCATCAAGTCCTAGTCCATGGAGCCTGCTGGAAGCAGCAGAGGATCTCCTGCAAAGGGAGGGGGTCTCCCAGGTGGCAGCAGGAACCTTAAGAGGAAAGTAACTTGCAGTCTGCAATCACAAGTGCCTTGCTGAAGGTGGACCCTGGAGAAATGAAAGACTGCATTCCTTCAGCCAAGTTCCTAAATGCATGTAGATAGGCAGAGTGTGGCCTGGAGCTAAGCTTTGGTGGCAGGAACAAAAGGAAGCTGGGGAACTTTGGTTTTGCTCCTGAGGGGATACAGTGGAGGAACTGAGTGGGACCTGGAGCCTGCATTATGGAAAAATAGCCAAGGGATTTTTTTTTTAAAAATAAAGGGATGTCATGAATTCAATGTTAAATTGTCTGTGTTGCTACAGTAATGGGATGGTATGATATACTGATTGAAATCCATCTTTTTTTTTTTAACATATTGTCAAAGAGACAAGCAGGGGGATGGCCAGCAGAGGGAGAGGCAGGCTCCCTGCTGAGAGGGGGGGCTCCATCCCAGGACCCTGCGATCATAACCTGAGCTGAAGGCAGGTACTTCACCGACTGAGCCACCCAGGCATTCCTGCGATCCATTTCTGACTCCAGAGGCTACTAGTAAGGGGCAGGGAAACGATGAAAATCCGCCAAGTCCCTGTATTCTTCAGGGCCGCCAGGGCTACCCATCTTCACGTGGAACCTATGCAGACAGTGAGCTAGACCAACCAAGTTAACCGCCCCCCTCCCTGAACACAGGCCTGTGTACGGTGAAGGATGAAGCTTGCCCAAAAGAAAGGCTTGGCCCCACTGTGCTCCCGGGTGGTAAAGTCTGAGTCCTGGGAATGTCCTGTCTGAGAAGAGTATATTTATTTCCATGGGGGCCTTGGGCCACACCAGACAGTCTATGCCAACAATGTGATGTATGGTGGGGACTGTGGACCACGTGACTTCAGCTTGCTCTCTGAAGGCTGCAGGCTAGAGGCTGAGACGGGAGACAGTCACATGAGCAGGCGGCCATGTCTGCATGACCACTCCCAGGAAATATCTGGGAGACCAAGCCTTCCATGAGTTTCTCTGGTTTGCAGTACTCTGTGTCAGCTCACACACTTGCTCCCGCTGCTTGGGCTCCCTCTCTTGCTGTCTCTGTCAAATAAATAAATAAAATAAAAGCTTAAAACAACAAAAAAAGGGGCACCTGGGTGGCTCAGTGGGTTAAAGCCTCTGCCTTCGGCTCGGGTCATGATCCCAGGGTCCTGGGATCGAGCCCCGTGTTGGGCTCTCTGCTTGGCGGGGAGCCTGCTTCCTCCTCTCTCTCTGCCTGCCTCTCTGTCTACTTGTGATCTGTCAAATAAATAAATAAAATCTTTAAAAACAACAACAACAACAACAGAGGTGATTGGAAAGGAAGAGTCAGTCTGAGATATGGAGAGGGCTGCCTGAGGCTTGAACAGAGCCCAGTGGGAGGAGCTACTAAAAAAAGGTTACATACTTACACCTTCTCACTGGGGGTGCCTCAGTGAAGCTGGCCTTCTCCGGAATCCCCTCTGCACAGCGCTGTCATTCTTAACCCTGACTGTACTTGAGAAGCACTTAACACACCTGGGCCTTGTCTCCAGAGATTCGCATTTAATTCGTCCGTTCTGGAGGTTTAACATTACATTTTTTTTTTAAGCTAGCTTTGTTAGGAAATAATTGACAATAAAATCACCAGTTTGAGATTAAAGAAAATTTATGTATTTATTTGACGAGAGAGGGGGAGAGGAGAGAGATGGGGAGGTAGGGGGAAGCAGAGGGAGAGGCAGATTCCCCACTGAGCAAGGAGCCTGATACAGGGCTCATTCCCAGGACCTGGGATTAGGACCTAGGCGGAAGGCAGATGCTTATCCGACTGAGCCACCCAGGTGCCCCAGTTTGTTGAGCTTTGAGAAATGTTTATAGGAATATAAATGTGCCAATAATCATGATGAAAAATATATGCATCTCCCCAAAATGTTCCTGATTGATCTGGGTGGCTTGCAAACAACATAAATGTATTTTTCCCAGTTCTGGAGGCTGGAATGTCCAGATCAAGGAACGAGCAAGGTCAAGTTCCAGGGAGAGCCTGCTTCCTGATTTATAGCTGGCCCCCTCTCTCTGTATCTGCACATGGAGCCTCTTTTTACCAGGCACTAACTCCATTTATGATGGCTCTACCCTCGTGACCTAATCCCCTCCCAAAGGCCCCACCTCCTCATACCATCAACCTTTGGGGTTAGGATTCAACATATGGAGGGGGGCACATTCAGACCAGAAGAGTTTCCTTGTGCATCTGTAGAGTTAATACACTACACACTGCTCTAACCCCCGGCCCCTGGCAAACTATGATCTAATTCTGTTTCTATCCTTGTGCCTTTTCTAGAATTCACAGAAATTGAAGTGTGTATCATGTCACTGGGTCTAATTTCTTTCCCTTGGTGTTGTGCTTTGAGGTTTATCCACCTTGTGTTCAACAGTAGCACGTCACTTTTTACTGCTGAATGTTTGCCAATCTGTGTATATACTGTAATTTCTTGCGGTTTGTTTGTTTGTTTATCCATTCACCAACTGATAGATATTTGGATCTGGTCTGGGACCTCTGACTGAAAGTCCTGCAGATTCCTTTCTCCCACGGGGCAGAAGCGCTCAGCAGCATCGCAAGCGTGGCAGCCACTAGATGGCGCTCCGCGCTCACACTGAACTTGAGAAAAGTCCGCAGGAGCAGAATCTGGTGGCTGCCTCGTCATCCTTCAAGCACCACAGGCCCAGAGTCTAAGGCCTACCGTAACTTTTAGGGGCCTACAAAAGTTTTAAAATTTCCTTTAAAATCAAGAGACAAAAAGGAATATAATATTCCTGGATTATATTCATCTTTATACCAATATGTTTATATACATTTACATTTAGCTATTCTTTATATATGCATACCTTATATATTTATTTATTTTATTTTTTACTGCAGGAAGGATTCCATGAAAGCAAAGTGGCTAGGGTCCACAAAAGTCCCAACTTGGCCTGGATTATTTCTCGGCATCACATTTACTGTGTGGATAAAAAATGTCATTGGAAGTTCAGGCAGTTCCCAGGGTCCATCTCTCCTTATGAACACCTTCCAAGATGCATGCATTCATTTATTTATCTAACTCAATAAATTCATTCTCAGTCAAATTCCTCTTGATCTTACCTCCTAAATTTCGCTCCAATCTGTCACCTTCCCTGTGCACCCACGCGGCCACCTGAGTCCCGGTCATGGGCCTGTCTCTCCTGGATTAGGACATTAGTCTCTGGCTGGCCTCTCTGCTTCCAGCACCTCTCCGTTAGCAGCCAGAAAACAACCCTGAAGAGCTCTTAGCTGTTAGTTAGCCTTTGCATGCTTACAAATGTTTCACACAGAGGACACACCTTCCTAGTCATCACCCTCGCCCGATAAAATCTACCTGCCCCTTCAATGCCCATCTCCTGGGCTCTGGCTCTCTGCAGCCTCTCCTTGCTCCTCTCCAAAGTCTGGCTCCTCTATGTGCCACCTTAGCTGTACCATATTTGTGTCTTATGTTTTTTCCTTATCATGTTATGGGTGCGTGTGTGTGTGTGTGTGTGTGTGTGCATCTGTCTCTTGTGCGCAGAGGACTACTATTTATAGAGTGGTCATTAGATGCAGGACACTGTGCTACACATAGAAAGCTATGTGTCTCTTCAATTCGCCTCTCATTTAGGCGACCAACTCATCCTACTTTGCCTGGAACTTTCTACATTTTAGCTCCAAAAGTCCTGTGTTCCAGGAAACTCCTAAATCTCAGGCAAAAGGGGATGGATGGTTAGTCATCCTAGACAATGAGCCCATCGTACAGATGAGAAAACTACGGCTCAGAGAAGTTACAAAAACTTAGTGAAGCCCATAAAGCAAGTTAGTGCTGGGACCTGGGCTGTGGCCTTCAGAAAAATCAGTCCTCTTTTCACCATGGCATGCTGCCTGTTCACGGTAGTCAACTTTGTAGCTTCGTGCCTATGATGATTCCGCATATATTAAATATTTGATGGATGAGTGAATGAATGAACAAATTCTCCAATAGAGAATCAAAACAGTTACCACCTAATGACATAATGAACTAGCCAAGCCATCTCTCCTCCCTCTCTGTGATTCTGTGTAGTCACAGAATGTTGGAAAACTGGGCTCAGAGGGGAGAGATGACTTGCCCAAGGTCACACATCTGGGGAAGAAGGTGGAGCAGGAACCAGAACGCAGGTTTCCTGACTCAGGATCTGGGCCTACTAGAGAACTGAGCGAAATAAACCAAAGGCCAGAGGGAAGAGTAGGAGAAAACTGGACTGTTTTTTGTTTTTGTTTTACATCTCACTGAAGATGTTAAGCAGCTCTGAATGGCCAGGATCTGCACCATTAAAAAACAAAAACAAAAAGAAAGTAAGATTGAGAACTTCTTTTCAAAAGAAAAGACAAATAAGAAAATAACAACATCTAGCGTTCCAAGTCCGGAGGGCTTATTACAGGAGCAGGAAGCGCAGGAGGTACCAAATTTGTCATCCAGAGGGAGCCTTTTTTCTTGTCGGTCCTCCCTAATCCCACTCTGAAACAGCCAAGCCTTGGGTTCAACCCAACTGGGCATCTCCAAAATGGAGGGGGTGTTTGGAGACCAAATGGCCAGGCACGGCCAGTCAGAGAAGGGGCCATGAGCACTGCAACTGCGGCACAGCTCTGAGATGCCCACTTTGTCTCCAGTTTTATGAGCAGCTCTTGGCTTCCAGGCTTTGTTTGTGCTTTGTCCCTGGCCTTTACTGACCTCTTTGATTCTGAGGGGAAGCTCAGCCCCAGGCAAATGGGAATTTCAATGCACAATGGAAACCGGGTTCCTCTAGGGAGTTGGCTGGTCCCAGCATCTTGACTCTGGCCTTTCCAGAGAAGTGTGGCCCCACTGTGCCTGGGGCAAAGAACAAAAGGAGCCCCAGTAGCAACTACTGGGGCCAATGTAAGTGCCTGAGGGATGAAAAGCTGGTGACTTTTCCCTCTTTTCCTCCTGAATCTGCCCTCAAGACTCTTTTATGGGAAAGACAGGAGGAGGGAAGGAATCATCCTTTGTCTTTGCCTTTTGTGTGTCCCCCATCCCCAATACCCCCATCTAGCGGGCTGTAGGTGGCCCATTTAGGTCCACACCTGGGAGTATTCCAGATGCTTGTAAATGGCTGGGGAAACAGGGCTGCTCAGCCATTAGGAGTGGAAATTCTTAGCCTTCAGGGCAAGCCACCCAGGTAATCAGCCCTGGTAGGATTGTTGGGGCGACAGGGCAGAGGTGAAAGTTGAGCGGAGGATGAGGATTCCCCGCACCCCTAACCAGCATGAGTGTTGTTTCTGGGCACAGCTTAGTTAATGTCTCCCACGGTCTGCTCTGAGCCGTGGATGGTGCTCCAGAGCCTCAAGGAGGAACGTGACAATGTGGACTCTGGACTCCGGGACTGACTGCTGCTCCCACAGACCTCAGGCTTGGCCTACCTGGAATCTGCTCTGGGAAAGAGAACTTGGATTCCCCTGAGCCATAAGGGCTCAGAACATGCTGGAATTGCTACCAGGACTTTGGACAGACAGACCCCAGAACAGGGGGAGGGGCCAAAGGGGACGTCCCCGGGCTCAACCCCAGCTGTGGGAGATGCTCACCTGTCAGGCAGGTTCACGGTTATGGCCATCCTCCCAGGGCCTTGAAGTGACCCCTGGCCGAGGTGGCCTCGTGATGGAGAGACCATGTGTAGCCACCGGTGTCCTGTCCCCGGCTCCGTGACAGTTACCTTCGCCTTCCAGCAACCACACCACTACCTGCCACCAAATCAGTGGTTAAGACGGCAGTCTCCCCTGAGAGACCATCCACTCCAGTCAGGAGGGGAGGGGACGCGCGGCAGTGCACGGGCTGTCGCTTCATTGGAGGGGGTCATCCGGGGGGGGGGGGTCCGGAGGCTCCCCTCAAAGGGGAAGCCAAGCAGGCCGGGGGCCGGGAAAGAGCCACTTTCCTGAAGGGCCGAGAGGGGACGCAGGCGGGGCAGTTGACGCCCCGCGGGGCAGGTAAGTCGGCTTCGCCAACCTAGTCCCAGGTGTAGCACAGCGCCCCCTAGGCCACGGAGGACCGCTCTGCAGCCGGTTGTAGAACGAACAGTCCGAAGGCCTGGGAGCCAGGGTACCTGAAAGGTGTAACTGGGCTGGAGTGGAGCCGGGTGGGGTGGGCAACAGTCCCGGAGGAGAGAAGGAAGCGGAGGTCAGATGGGAGGCGCCCGCTCCGCCCTGTTTGGGATTTTCACGTTCTCCCGAGGGCAGGGCCAGTGCGGGGACCTGGGAGGAGTGGGGACTTGCTGAGCCATCCCAGCGCGCCCTCACCCTCTGCATCCCCTCAGGAGACAACAGATGACAGTGCCCCCTGAACCCTTCAAGCATCAGCATTCTGTAGTTGAGCTCCTTTCTCATGCCCTGATTTCTGTATTTTCAAAAAGGCTCTGCATTGTAATGGAAAACAGAGAACAAAGCCTTCTGGCCCGAGGCCCGGCAAGGATGGCAGCACAGTCCTCTCCTCTCCCTCTGCCGCCTTGACAGGGCCCTTTTGTGTCCTCCGATTTCACCCAGCCCACAGATGTCGCTAATGTCTCACATTTTGGTCACGACCGTTTGCAGGGCCCCCATCCATCAAGGATAAGCATGAGGCACCTAAAGTGCACTGTGAGCGGGGGCGAGCACGTGGCAGAAAACAAACAAACAACAACAACAACAAACCCAAAAAACCACCTTTTTTTCCCAGGATTGTTCCGAGGTTAAAAGAAAGTGCTCTCTTATAATGGATAAAGTCTGTACAACGGAAACTTTGAGTTGCAAGCCTAGGACCACCTTAAAACGCTTGTTTTGAGGGCCTATGAGGAATCCGGTTTTAGGCATATTGCATTCCACTTGGCTAACTGCAGTCCCCAGAATCTGGGATGACAAAAACATAACTCATATTTCTGCATTTCTCCCCGGATGGGAAGTCTGAAAGAGAATGCAACCCCCGAAGGAACCCAGTGAAGTCAAAGTTGAAGGTGTGGTTGGCAGGGGAAGCGAGTTGTGTGGGCAGCCTTGCTGGTGGCCCCATGGAGAGCTGGCTGCCCAGCGGGGTGGTGTATGTTGGGTGGCACTTGGAAGGGATGGGTGCTTCCACGTCATTCTACACGGCTGTGCCGGGCATGCTTGGAGCACGGAGCCCATGATCTGAAGGAGTGTTATTTAGCTTAAATCAGCCAGAAGCCCATGCCCATCCTACACAAGACCCAGCTTTCCCCTTTGACCCTGGTGAAAATTACAGAAATGGATGGGCACGAATGTCCAGCATATCTAGCATACACACCAGACCTGTTGTAGAGAAACCCCTGTGGGCTCCCCAGTGGACCCCTCAAGCCCAATACATCCCAGACTGAGCTCTTAATAGTCTCCTTCAAACCTGCTACCCCTGATGGCTTTCTCATACCAGACAATTCCAATGGCATCATTCCAGTTTCTCGAGCCGAAATCCTTTGGGTTAACCTTGACTCCTCCTTCTTTCAACATTCAGTCTGTCTGCACCTATGGGCATACCCACCTTCTAAATATATCTAGAATTATTCTACGTCATACCACCTCACTTACGTGCCCCCCCCCCCCCCCCCCCCCCCGCCCTGGTGGAAATCACCATTGTACCTTGCTTGGATCATTCCAGTAGCTTCCTAACTGATTTCCCGGCTTCCGTGCTTACCCCATTTTTGTTCTCTTGGGAAGTCAACAGACAGCATGATCTCACTGAAACACAAATCAGAGCGTGTCATTCTCTGCTTCAAACCTTCCGGTGGTTTCTCCTTTGAGCTAGA
Organism: Mellivora capensis; assembly: GCA_004024625.1. Lineage (NCBI taxonomy): Eukaryota > Metazoa > Chordata > Mammalia > Carnivora > Mustelidae > Mellivora > Mellivora capensis. The sequence goes on from PISX010011469.1 coordinate 61,797, forward strand.
GGAAACACCCAGGCTCTGTGCGTTCTGGCCATGTTATCTCTGGCCTCCTCTGCTTCTCTCCCCTCACTGACTGGCTCCACCCACACCAGACTCCATGCTGGTCCTTAAAGTCTGGGTGCACCTTCAAGATCTTGGCATTTGCTGTTCTTGCTGCCTGGGATGCCCTTTCCTCAAGGATTTGCAAGGCTGGCTCCCTCCCTCTTTTCAGTTCTTCTCACCAAGTCTCTACTTGTTTCCCAGGGCCCCCATAACAAAGTCCCACAAACTGGATCTCGTAGTTCCAGGGCTGGAAATCAGAAATGAAGGTGTTGGCAGGGTCAGTTCCTTCCGAGGGCTGTGAGTGAGAGTCTGTTCCAGGCCTCTCTCCTCAATTTGAAGCAACTGTCGCCATGTTCGCGTGGTGTTCTCCTGTGTGGTCTCTGAATTTGCTGTTCTTATAAGGACACCAGTTTTACTAGATGACCCATCACAGTGACATGATTTTAACTCTGTACAGACCCAATCTCCAACTAAGGACACATTCTGAAATCTTGGCAGTTAGGATCCCAACATGGGAGTTTTTTGGGGACCAAGGCAACCCACAGCAATGGCCTCCCCCGGCTGACCTGTCGAACATTGTACCCACCTCCCTGGCACGCTCCAGTCCCCTTCCCCTTCCCTCCTTCTTACCATCTGAGCTATTCCCAATGATTTTACTTCTGTGTCCTGTTTATCGTCTAGCTCTCCAAGGGGACTGGAGCTCCACAAAGGGATCTTCGTTATGCTTGTGGCCATTTTTCCACCACTTAGAAGACTCCCTGCCACACGTAGGTGCTCAAGAAATGTGTGTGAGGGAGTTGATGAAGTGTGTTACAGATTAGCATTAGCTTACTGTTAAGAGAGGAGCGAGGGAGAGAGAAGTTACTGGGTGATTTAGGGAAGAAAAGCACTAGGCAAGTGTAACCTGAAGTCCAGCGTGGGCTGTCCCTCCTGCTTTCGGCCTCTTATAAAGGGCTTGTCATCTCCACCCAGTGCTCAGTCTGGGCTCAGTCTTCTAGTGCTTGCCTCAATAGACTAAATGAACCACAGAAAGTTCCGTTGAGGGCAAGTGTCTGTCCTCAGTCTCAGGTCAGAAGCATGATGCTTCTACAGGTTGCCCCCAGGAAGCACGAAGTTGTTAGGGGGAGCTTATGCTCAAGTGTTCCTGGGCTTGGGGTGGGAGCAGGGGGCCTGCAGGGGATGGGGTGGGAGGGGCCCAGGAAAAGCCCTCCCCGGAGCTGCAAGAGGCAGGGTGGCCCCAGACTGGGTGTGAATAGGCCCAAGGTCTGGTCTGCCTTTCTTCTCTGTGCTCATCTTTGAGTGACAGTGTGAATGCTGCCATTGGAAGGACCCAACTTTGCAGGCTCTATGCAGACATCTTTGCTCAGATCAATCAGCAAACATTTAGGGAGCCGTTGCTCTGTCCCAGGGTCGCGCGGGGCCTGTGAAGATTCAAAAGGAAATCTACTCGTGTCTCACTCTAACATGCACAGAGGACTCTCAAATGCACTGTCCCTTTCATGGTCACAGCCGCCTGGCGGCAAAGATGGTGCTAATTCTCTTGTTTGACAATTGAGAGCAGTAAGCATAAGAGAAGTTCAGGGGTTTGCCTAGAGGAGAGTAGAAATGTGGGTGCAAATCTGCTGGCATACATCCAGTCGCCCCCATCATTGTCGTCTTCTTCGTCCCCATCAGTCGTTACCACTTGAGCACCAACTGCATACCCGAATGTCTGAGCCTGATCTCAGCCTGGCAGTCCGCCTCAGAGGCTACGCTATTCAGCGTTTTCCTGACCCTGGAGGCAGCCCGCCCTGGATGGGAGGCAAGACAACATGGGGTGGTTCCCCAGAGAGCAATGGTGGGCCCTGCTCCCGAGAACTCAGGGATAAGGGATTCCCGCGGGGGATGGGGTCTTCCAAGGGGGCTTTGGAGTGGACAAGCCTTACTTGTAGGGACAGAAGGGGGCTCAGACACAGTGTGTTTGGTGGGGTGGGGGTGGGGGAAGAGAAGAGACTGGGCAGGACTGGGTGCTGGATCCCGGTAGGGAGCTGGGAGAAGGCACGCCGGGGCCAAATGGCAGAGGAAGGCACACAGAGGCCGCTGAATGGACAATTTTCCCTTACTGCGTCTCCTCCTTACCCCACAGGAGGCAGTTGCAGGCCGGGTACCCAGAAGCAGGCCACACCCCAGTGAGTCCAGGGCCTTTATTGGGTTTTTCTACTGCCAGCACTCACCTCTGGCAGATCTGAGGAGTCAGCATCAGCGCAGGACAGGAAACAGGCCCCTTTCCGGCCCCCTTCCCCTGCCTTTTCCCTTCCAGTTTGAGGCAGAGCCGGGGTCAAGTGAATACAAAGGGGCAGGAACAGTTATTTCCCACGTCAGCCAAGTCGCTTCGGTAAAAAACAAAAACCAAAAAAACCCCAAAGCAAAACAAAACTAATTAGCTCTAGCAGGCACCGATCTGCACCAGCTTTCTTAGCAGCCAGTGGCTGGAAGGGACCCTGAAGGTCTCCTGGCATAGCCCTCATCATTAGCTGCGCATTAATTATCTATAGGACTTTAAGGTTTAATACTTTGAAAGTAGCAAATAACCCTCGCATATACTTACTTATTTAGCAATTATTTTGTAGGTACCAATTCCCCACTCCCCACCAGAATTTCAGTTTAAAGAGGGAACCAAATTATCGGTGTCCTGGGGCAGCAGCCTGATCTCTTGGGCCCTGGAGAGGCAAGCAGAGGCCAGGAGGTAAAGCGCCTGCATGCCACTGAGCTTTCATTCTATAGCCTGGGGGCGCTACTGAAGGATTTTGAGCTGGGCAGAAGCATGATCACATTTGTGTTTTAGGAAACAAAATTTTTGAGGGCAGTTTGGAGATTTTATGGGGGGAAATTCATGGGACTGCCCGTGATGAGGGAAGGACACAGGTAGAAGGTGACTGTAATGACCGAAAGACTGGACAGCAAAGGTCTGAGCTCAGTCTCAGGGACGGGATGGGGCTGCTGGTGGAGACACTGGCAAGCAGGGAGTGTCCGAGTGGGGAGACAAGATGGTTGCCACACCATGGACTTGGCCTGGTGGTGTATCACCGTGTGAGATTCCCCCAGAGAAAGGGACCTCTGAGTTATGTGATGCCAGAGACCCACTATTGTCATACAACTTGGGAAAGATCTTGCCATTGCCTTAAGTCTTCCATGTGAGCTAATTATTTTTGACACTTGAATCTTTCTTTCCTTTTTTTTTTTTTTTAAAAGATTTATTTATTTGAGAGAGAGAAAGAGAGTGAGAGCAAAAGCATGAGGGGCAGAGGAAGAGAATCTCAAACAGACTCCTCGCTGGGCACAGAACCCAACTCAGGGTTCGATCTCACGATCCTGAGATCACAACCTGAGCTGAAATCAAGAGTCAGACGCTTAGCCAAATGTACCACCCAGGTGCCCCAAGACTTT